>CM064345.1:8605453-8655083 GCA_032595735.1 Pelochelys cantorii
AAAAACTTGCAGAGCATCTACACTGCAGGCACGTTCTTGCACAAGTAAATTTATAGTACAGCATCAGAAAACAAGGCTTCTTGCGCAAGAGTTATTCCTCTCCCCACAAGAAATAAGCCCTCTTGTGCAAGAACTCATCCACAAGGAGGCAGTGTGGACAGGCACCGGGTTTCTTGCTCAAGAAAGCCCTATGGCTAAAATGGCCATCAGAGCTTTCTCTGCAGGAGAGCGTCCACACTGCCAGGGGCACTCTTGCATAAAAGCACTTGTCTTGTGCAACAGCACATGGCAGTGTGGACACACTGTTGCACAAGACCTTTTGCACAAGAACTCTTGCACAAAACAGTTCTTGCACAAGAAGTCTGCAGGGTAGATGTACCCAGGGGGTGTCTGGGGTTTTTTACCAGCACTGAGCTTTGTACAACAGCCCAGGGAACATTGTGAAAAGCCAAAACCTTCCCGCCCTGGGTGGCCCCTGCCAGCCAGCAAGTGGCAGAAAGGTTCCCTGAAGTGCTCACTTCAGGTGGTTTGAAACAAATTCTTACAGCTCAGATGAGGTGGCTGAGTGGTTAAGGTGATGAACTACTAATCCATTGTGCTCTGCAGGTGTGGGTTCAAATCCCATCTTCATCAGGTGTCTGTATTTATTCTGCTTGCTTCTCCCAGAAGTTCAGTGCCAGCCCCTCCTGTAACCCTGCCTGCCCCAGCCCCCTCCCACTGCAGCCTGGAGAAAGGGGAAATCTCCACAGAGACACTCCCAGCTGTGGCCCTCAAGGGGGAAACTCACAAAGGAGATTCCAGGAAGCCAGGCCACAGGGGGGTCCCTGAGATTGCTGGCCTGATTCATCTCACTTCCCACAGTTGGCACCAAGGGGCATTCTCAGCTGATGTCAGCCCCCTCTGTCATGTGGAAGTTGGGCTTATTCCAGGTAACAAGAGCTGTGCTTACCTGGGCACCCAGGGGAGCAGCAATGAGAGAAAAGCTGGTGTTTCTGCCTGGCTTTGAACCAGGGACCTTTGACTTGCTAGGCAAACATAATAACTGGTACACTACAGAAACAAACTTCAAAGGTGGATTTTGGATGACAGTTTTGTTACTAGCTCTTTCTAACACCCTGCTCTGCAGGGGAGGGGGATGCACCTTGTGAACACTCCACCTCTTGTTCTCATGGAAGCGACTAACCCCAGCTGCCAGCTCCTCATTTCCTCACCAGCCCCTTGAGATTTGTAGCTCAAAGCTGGAGCTGCTGTGGAAGGAGGTGAAGCTACAGAAGCTGACAGGGGACAATCAGCTGGCGGAGGGTCATTTTTTCTCCTCCCTGGGTTGATGTGGATAGAACTGAGAAAGAAAATCCTCTTCCCTTCTCCACAGAAGATGGAAATTGCAGTTTGTTCTTGCTTTGATTCTACTAAAGCTGGGCCCCAGGACTAGACTTTTTCTTTCTAAGACACTGGCGAAGGCTGAGATTGCGAGTTAAAGAAGGGCATCACCCAGCATGGGGGTTTAACCCATGACCCTGAGATTAAGAGTCTCATGCTCTACCAACTGAGCTAGCCAGGTTATATGCAAAAAGTTTTCTAATACCCCATCACAGGGTAGCAGGAGCCAAGTGTTCTCCACTGCCCAACTCACGGCTCTTTCTTGCCCCTGATGTGGGGTTCTGGTCTGTGGAGAGCTTCGAGCTCAAACCCCACTCCCAACACACCCACTTCTTACCCCACAAGGAAAGGCCCCATTTCCATCTCTCCAGTGAGAGGAGAAGGGCCCCAGAGTCTCCCAGCAGGGCTCTGGCCTGTTCTCGGCAAAATGCTCAGCCTGTTTCGTTTTCTGCAGGAACGACTGGGATCCATGCGCCCTGTTCCCCAGTGACAAGTGTGTGTCCTCTCCCCCCCTTTCCACAGACACAGCAGGCCAGGGGCCTATGCACTTCCAGTGGCCCCTTCCTACTTGGCCTCCCCCAAATCCGGGGTGAAAAGCTGCTGGGCCCCAGCCCTCCTGGGCCAGGCCATGGCAGGAGCCCTGGCTGGAGAGAGGCTGCAGGTGGAGCAGAATTAGCTTAACTGGAGAAGTGCTGCCTTTGCAAGCCAGAGGTAACAGGATTCACTCCCATCTTCTCCTGCCTGCGCACTGGGGCTGAGGGGTCGGCCCCTTTCCTGCTGCCCCAACTCTCTTATTCCCACAATCCATTGGGTGCAGCGGCCGTTGGTCTTTGTGCCAAAGTGTGTGGCTGAGAGTCAAGACTCAGGACGCTTCCCCAAATACACTCACGCTATCTGGCTGCCTCCAGCATGGGCTAAGCTCAGGGGCCAGGTGGGTGACCTGCCCTGCAGCTGTGATGGCATGAGACCCATCCTACCCACCTGCTCAGTCTGGAGACAGAGCTCCAGTGGACCTCAGACACCCAGCAAGAGGAACAAAATTCTTTTTGTTAAACCTCAGGGCATGGAATCCAAATCACGTGAAGCACAAGGACTTTGTAATAACCAGCTGAGCTTCACCAGCTGTGAGACTTGAACACATCTTGGAGGACTCACAATCCTAAGTGCTGTCCCTTACACCATGCAACCTACAGCTGAGCTCTTTGGTGGGCACCTGGGACTCTCAGGCTGGCCCCTGCTCTCCTGGCTTCCCTCCAGCTGCTTCATCTCTCAGGACTCTCTGTCCTGACTCAGTTCTGCTGCTTTCTGTCTTGACTCAGTTCTTCTTGGGACCAGTCACAATCTGGGGGTCAGTCAGGGTCCATCCCACCTGAGATGTGTGTTACACGAAAGCCTCATTTCCTGCTCAGTTCCCAACACTGGATGCAAACACATGGTTGCTATGGGGGTGTAACAAGTCCCCCCTAAAAAAGCTCATCAATTTAAATGAAACATTTACATCTCCAGGTGTGTCACACTTTGGATTTCTATTGTACAGGGATTCTTAAAATGACCACAAACCCCTAACATACTCTAAACAAACCAGACAAACCCCTCCCTCAGCTGGAACCAATTCATACCTGCTCTGTGTATGTGTCTGGTTTGTATTTCCATCCATTCAACAATGGTACGATCTGATCTGGATGCCCATTGGCACGTCCTTACTCTCCTTTGGCTGTGTCCTGCAGAAGAACAAGTCCCACGTCCAGCTGGGGATTAATGGCCACAATCGATCTTACGAAGTTCGATTTAGCAGGTAAGACTCACTAAATCAAACCCAGAGGCCACCCCTACTAGTTTCAAGTACTTCTGCTCTTTGCTCCCTTTGGCTTCCCGCTGTGGGGATATGGCCATCTCCAACTACTTAGGGAGGTATGGCAGGAATAGCAGACACATTGGCCAGTCACCACTCAGGGTTCCTTCCTCACCTCTCCCATACCCACCAGGTGCTTGGCCAGCTTAGTCATGGGGCCGCCGCTCTCTGGGACTTTTCTCCCAGCTGCTCCACATGTTGCCATTGCCCATCCCAAGGAAGGGGGGACGAGAGTCACTCTCCACGGGTGATGGAGCTGTTGAGGTTGCACTAACAGGATCTCTGGGCATGGACAACCCCAGGTAATCACAAGAGCATGTGGCGCTGGCTCTCCTGTCCCAGCAATTGCAGTCAGAGCCCTGCCTTGCCAGTGCCAGTCACAGAAGCCTTTGCAGCTGCTCCAGGCTTGTGGTTTCCTTCTTTCCAACATGCCTCTCTAATCAGCCTTTTCCTGAACCAGCAGTTCCATGGGTGGCCAGGGGAGGCCTCTCCTGTGTCCCAGAAGCACATAGGAAAATGTTTATTAGACAGGTGCTTTAGCCAACTAAGCCATGGTGCCAACCTCAGGCAGGGATGTAAAACTCTATGGTTCCAGACAACACCCTTGACTCCCAAGGTGCAGCCATTCCCCATTTCCCTTCAGCCCTGGCAGTGCCTGGGCACAGAAAGCTACAGCTCAGTGGGCAGAGGCTCTAATGTGCACATCTCCCCCAGCCGCTGGGACTATAGAGTTGGTCTTTAGTGGGACGGAGAAGTGCAGCAAACATTGATCATCTGGCTTGTCAACCCCTTGGTCTCAGGGTTTAGGTTGGAGTCCCCGGGTGTGGTCCCAGCTGCCTTCAGTTTGGTCCTTTCCCAAGGGCACAGAAGTAACAAGAGAGAATTCCTTTCCCCTGCAGGAATCTGAGTTGGCCAAAGAGTTAGTAACAAAATATTTGTCCATGTTTATGTACAGGAGAAGATCCCCGCAAAGGTGACACTGTGGTGCAGTGGTTATCATGTCTGCTAACTTGTTAACGGTCCTTGGTTCAAAGCCAGGCAGAAACACAGGATCTTCCCTTATTGCAGCTCCCCTCGGTGCCTAGGTAAGCGCAGCTCCTGCTGCCCAGCCTGTGCCTGGCATAAGCCCAACTCCCACATGACAGGGGGGGGGTGTGACAAAAGCTGAGAATGCCCCTCGGTGCCAGCTTGGGGAAGTGAGGTGACTCGGACCAGGCACCTGTTGGAGGCTTGGGGCTTGGCCACCCCTGCCCTAGGAGGCTGGTGTATGGGGCTGGTTCTTCCTGCTGCCTCCTTTGTGTGAGTTGCCCAAAGAGGAAGCAAAACAGGAATGGGGCAGAGGAGAAAAGCCAAGCTGAGGGGGGCAGGGCAGAAACTCAACGCCTCTGTGGGGTGAGCAGAGCCCCCCCACCCTTTGTTCTGCCTAAGCCTGTGGGGTGTGGCTGGCTGCTGGGAGGCAGAGTCCTGTGCCTGTTTCATGGCGTCCCAGAGAGGCTCCTTGCAGCCCAGAAAAAGAAGGGGGCTCTGGGTGGAAGGAAAACGAGCAAAGCTGGTCCCAGTGGGCATGAACTGGGGCACCAATTTGGCCCAATTGAGTGAGAAACAGTTGCCGTAGGTCCCATGTGCAAGGGGCAGCACTCAGGACTCTGACTTCTGCAATCTGAGCTCAAATCTCAGAGGGACCTGGTAGGCTGGATGATGCAAAACTCTCCCACTTCATGTGCTTTGGCTTCCTTATCGATAGGCTCCCCAGAGAGAATTTTGTGCCTCCTGCTGGGTGTCTGATGCTCCTGGAGCTCAGTCTGTGTCTGTCTGTCTCAGCGGCCAGCTGGGATGGGCTGGGCCCTGGAACTTACAACCTGGCTGGAGCTTGCTGCTTCCCCTGATGCCCCCATGTGTGGTCCCAGCAGCTGCCAGGCTCTGACTCTTGCCCCCCTGGCGCTAACAGGTGCCCCCCTCTAAGCGCTCTTCTAAATTGCTCTTTCTGGTCCCTCTCAGGGCATTTTTCTCCTCAGCAGCGTATAAGAGAGAAGCTGTTGCCAGTGGCCCTGCAAGGCAAGATGAGCTTTGCCTGCTCCCCCTTAGCCTGACTCGCTACTTGGCCCCATTCCCACCTCCTTTCCCCGGCTGACCCAGTGCCCGAAAGGGACTGCGGCTGCTGCTGACAGGGAAGAAGCTGGGAGGCAAGGTGCTGGCAGCAAGAGATTCCAGCTGCCTCTTTGCCCTGGGTCTCAGTGCGCCATGTCGACTGCCAGCCACCTTGACCAAACCTCAAACCAGCTGGACTAGCCAGCCCACATCACAGTGAGTCACTGGTGGCCCTTTCAGAGAAGAGCCATTGGCAGCTGCAGAGACGTCCCTGCAGCTGCCTGAGACACCTTTGTGAAAGGGCCACTTGTGAGCTATTTCCATAGAGGCTGGCTAGCTCAGTTGATTAGCGCATGCTACTAATAATGCCAAGGTCATGGGTTCAAGCCCCATACTGGCTGGTGTGGTGACTTCTTGTCATTTAGCTGCCTGCTATGGACAGGGAAGCAGAAACAAGCAAAAGGCTGAGGGCTTTGCAGGAAACAGGTCAGAGAACTGGTAGGAGAAGGCTCCAGGCCACCCAGAGCCAGGGGCTAATAGGGCCTTGGCCAGGCCTGCTTTTGCCAATAGCCTGGAAAACTCTTCTCTTCCCTCCATTGTCCCCAGTGGGGTGACCTAATGCCCAAATTCCTGCTGCCACAGTGACTACCCCAAAGCACCCTGTGGGGGCCAGTGTCCCCAGCCCAAGCCACAGAGGGAGGCTCAATATGTCCAGGAGGCCTGGAGCACATGCCTGGCACACAGAGCTGCTGCCAAATGCCTGGTCACCTGCTTCAGCAGCCCAGCAGCCACCCGCCCAAACCTGCTGCTCCTCAAGTCCCCCTTGAACCTGCATCTGTTCCTGCTTCTCCAGCTTCTGTCCCTGGAACTACCCAATGGCTGTTGAGACCCCTGCACATGAGGCAATGGGGCCACCCGAGGCAGGCGCCAGCCCCAGCCCCATCCCTGAGCCCCACCTCCTCCCCTTTCCACCAACCTCCTCCCGCTCCCAGGTTCTTTCCCGCAGTCCCTCCCAGTTCTACATTCCCCAAATAAAAACCAGAGAGTTTGTTCTTTCCACAGGGAAAAGTCCTGTTTGTGTTACCAGCAGGGGAAGGGGGAGAGGGAAGTGGGATGTGCAGGCAGGGGAAAGGTGTGGGGGGGGGGGAAGGCACAGAGGGGCAATGCAAAGGCCCCTTGTGAGGACACCCGGAGAGAGTCTCACAGGTGTCCTTGTCTGAAACTCTCCCTCAGGGCCTCCTGCAGGCAGAAGCCCTCTGATGGGGCTGCTGGATGGCAGCTGTACACTGCTGCTGAAAGGCGCTTGCAAGCTGCTCAGTCTCTGGCCCCCATCCTGGCAGGAACGTCTCCCCTTTGCTCTTACAAATATTCTGGAGGACACCACCGCTTGGAAGATGTTCGACTCACCAAGGTCCAGCCAGGGGAGCAGACAGCAGAACCTCCTTTTGAGGGGCCCAAAGGTGCCTCCACGCCAATGCAGGCCCTGCAGACCCTGCCTGGGAAATGTTCCTGGCTTTAGGCAATGTGTCCTGTGTAGGGCTTCATCAGCTCAGGGAGCGAAGGGCAGGCTACATCCCCCATGATGCACAGGGGCATGTTCATGTCTGTGGCACTGAGGGCATGGCCAGGTAAAAAGTGCTGGGGGGCATCTTCTGGTAGAGCCTGGAGCTACAAAATATGCTGGTATCATGCGCCTTCTCCGAGAATGGACCCATGTCCTGAAGGGGACAGAAAGTGTCCTGCGAAGGGCTAGTGTAGCTGAGAAATCACCTGTAGTTCTTGTCTCTCTAGTGGCTAAGATTCAGCACTTTCACTGTTGGAGCTTGGGTTCAATTACCAGTCAAGAAATTCATGAAGTTTGTTGAGTCTTTGCTATCTCATCATGGGGCATGCTAGTGGCTTACCAATTATTTCAAAACAAGGTTTTGCTCCCAAAATAACCACATCTAAACAGCATTTTTTATTTTGAAATAGTGCCTGTCCACAAATATGCAAATGAAGCATGGGATATTTAAATCCTGGCTTCATTTACAATTTCGAATGTCTGCAGTTGCATCCCTCTCCCGAAAGCGGGTGCAAGTGTAGACAGACCCAGAGAATTCACAAGGCAGCCCTGGCTTTCTCTTCACCAGGGGACATTTAGAGATGTTTGGACACTTGGCAAAGGTCCCCAAGAAACACCATCTCCCACAGGCTGGCAGCTGTCCAGTCCCCCCAGCCCCAAGTGCAGTGCAGACCCAGAGGGGAACACCTGCTGCAGAAGGCCCAGGAGCGGCTCAGACAGAGGGATGCGGCGGGGCGGGGCCTGTCTGGAGCTAAAGCAGATGCTGAGGACTGGCAGCCTCAGGAGTGGGCTGTAGGCTCAGTAGGAGGGAGGGGAGAGAGGCTTTGGCCAGGCACATTCACACATGGGAGCAAGGCCCTGAGCATGGGGGTGACTGGGGGGGGTCTCCCCTGTCACTGAGAAAGCTCCCTTAGTGATGGGTGCAGGCTGGGCCAGGACGGGGCTGTTCTCCCTGCTCTGGCCCCCAGACAACATGGCTGCTGAGCCTGGGGACTTGGCCGTTGGCTCGAGCAGGCAGAGGGAAGGACGTGGGCAGACTAGAGGAGGCTGCAGCAAGAAGGGCAGGAGGAAGCCCCAAGGACAGGAGCAGGGGCGGGAGCAGCCCCACCATCAGGCACACAAGGCTGGGCTGGCTTTGGGAGGGGGAGGGGGCACTGGGTTTCACTGCTGACACCTGGGTCGGGGGTGGGGGAGGGTGTAAGATCCCTGGCTGGGGACACGGGGCAGTTCAGCCTGGCTGGGCAGCTGTCAGGACCCATGAATTCCTAGTGGGAAGGCCCCCCCCAGCTGTGTGCAGCAATAGACCCTGGAGCCCCTGCCTCTCAAAGATGAACCACCTGCTCTCCACCACCCCCAGGCCCAGGGGGCTGAGAGGAGTTTCTCTGGTTGCTTGGAGAAGGCCCCATCTTGGCAAAGGGATGAAGACCCCTAGACCTGCGCCTGTGGGCACCTCCCCACCTGTGTAAATCTTGCTCTTAGTGACCCAGCCCCCTGCATCTCGTACCAGTCGGCCCTGCTGGGAGCTACGACCCTGCCGGGGGCTGGAGTCCATGTACAAGTGAGTCAGTCTGGTGCGGAATGAGCAGATGAAGAAACCTGTAACTTGTGGGGCTCTGTTGCACAAGGAAAAGTGTGTTGCTCTTCTAAGCAGTGGTGCTTGTTGTGAGCCATACCAGTCACGCAAAGGTTGTGGGTTCAAATGCCCCCCAGAATCACTTTCCCTTCCTGGGCAGTTTTTATTAAACAGGCAACCTCTTCAAAGGGGCTCAGGAGAAGGGAAAAAATGGCTACCCCCAGGGGCTACAAGTTTCTGCCCCACAGGGAGGCTTGTTTGCACCCGCCCCCCCCCCCCCACAAGGAAGTGATGAGGGGGGAGGAGAAAGGGCAAGTCCAGTTGCCTTCTGGGGGCTGAGGTCAGCTTAAGGTCTCCGGCGGCTGCCTCTTTCCAGAAGTGTTAGGGGGGAAAATGCTGCTGCCCCATTGCCACCTCTGCCTCTCACTGACATTCATGGATGGTCTTTTCTGCTGCCCTGTCTCTGTTCTCTGCCTTGCCCCTTTCCCATCCCCTGGTCCTGCCCGGCTCTGGCTCCCTCCCAGCTGCCTCCGGGCACTTCCCCAAGCGAACAACTCGGCTGTCTCCATCACTTCTGCCTGGCAAAGGGAGGCGACTGGAGCCCAGCATCTTTCTGCCCAACCAGGGTGCCCAGGACAAAACTCACCCCACTCCTGGAACGGGAACAGTGACTAGCAGTGAGGCCCCTCCCTGGCAGCACCGTGTCAGTGAGACGGGGTCTTCTCGGCCTGGTGCCTCCTGAACGCCGGGAGGAGCTGCCTGGTCCCAGGGGCTGCAGTTCCCTGGAGAGAGGGGCTGGGGCCGGTGGCTGCAGGAAAACCCTTCTGCTGTGTCTGTGACTGAGCTGCACAAAGGAAGATACAAGATCCCTGGTGGGGTCTTTGCCGGTTGAACGTGCCTGAGGAAAGAAGCCGAAAGCACAATGGACACATAGACCAGGGTTTGACTGAGTCACACACCACAGCCAGTGGTATTAGCCACTCTCAGAGCTCCACACTCCCAAACCCAACTATGCAAACAGACCCATGGGCCTGTTCCCCACCACGCTCAGGGCCTGGGGATTTTCTGTCAACTTCCCTGACCACATAACTAGCCCCCCACCCCTATGAAGCCTCTGCCTCCCATGGGCCTTCTCATTCTTTGTCTTGTCTCCAGACAGACCTTGCTTTGTCACAGCAACCTCACTCTGATGTGTTCACTCCTGGGCCTTCTGGAGCAAACACTTCCCCCCTAACACCAGTGCCAGCTATTGAAGGTTCTCAACAGCTCCTGTCCTATTGAAGATGGGAATTCTGGGGCATTTTTGCCAACAGTTCAAACACATTATAGTAGATAGGAAGCCAAATAAGTTCTTTGTCATCCATAGGAAGCATCACGATTGTCACCCACAAAGGAACTTGAACCCACACTCCTTGGTTTAGGAGGTCAATGCCTTGTCGATTAGACCACTGAGGCACCTAAGGAGCATCCTAAATACAGCAATTCCCCGTTCCAAGGCTATGTCTCTACCGCAGGCTTCTTTCGGAAGAAGCTTTTCCCGAAGAGAGCGTCCACACTGCCCAAGCGCATTGAAGAATTGATCTGCTTTTTTGAAAGATAACATCCAAAAAACCCCTCTTCCCCATCCACAAATGCCTTTTTCCGAAAGAGCTCTTTTGGAAAATGGCTTCTTCAGAGAAAGAGATTTACCTCTGTCAGAAAAACCCCTGTGTTCTTTCAACTTTCTGTGGAAAGAATGCAATTTCAGTGTGGACATAAGTGTACTTTTTCTGGGAATACTATGCAGTGTAGACATACCCTTAAATGTCCTTTCCTCAACTTTTAGGTGCCTGATTGAGCCCCTTTGAAGGAGCCAGATGCACAGGAAGGGCTGATCCCACCCCCCATCTGAAAATCAGCTTTCGCTAGGTATCTGCAGCTGGCTCCTAGTCCTGGGTGAAATTTGACACCTTGACATCTGGTCTCCCTCCAGAAGCCAGGGGCTTGTCTCCCACAGCAGCAGCCTCTGCACGAAGCCATGCTGGCACTCATGCTGCTCCTGGGGAAGGGAGCAGGTCCCACAGGGGCTGGGGGCCTGGGACTGGCAGGGAATGCCCAATTGTTACTGAAGGGGAAGGATAAAATGCAGCCACGTTGCAGAAGGTGCAGGAGAGTGGCTGGGGCTGGCCTGGCAGTGCTGTGGGACATCCCTGGGACAGCTCTGCAAAGTGACCCTGGTTCCCAAGGCAGCAAGTGCAGAATCCCCATCGGCCAGCGCGAGAGGCTCCAACTGGCCTGATCTGAATCCGTCTAACGGGCTGGACGGCCCCACTGCTGGAGTGTCAGAGCCCCTGTCAACTGGCCCTGTGTTTGGCCCCTCCCCCACCAGGCAGGGCAGGGCCCACGCTCCCAGCAGGGAGTTACAGGCACATCTCTTGCCCCCAGAGCACTGTGATGACCATGGAGCAGGACTCAATGGCAAGTGTGTAGTACCCAGGGGCTCAGAGAAGGAGTCAGAGCCTTGCCAGTGCCAGTCACAGCAGCCTCTGTGGTTTCCTTCTTCCCACTGTTCCTCTTCAATCAGCCTTTTCCCAAACCAGCACGTCCATGGGTGGCCAGGGGAGGCCTCTTCTGTGTCATACAAGGAGATAGGAAAATGTGAGCAAAGGCTGCAAGAAGGCACCACTGGGATTTGAACCCAGGATCTCCTGTTTATGAGGCAGGTGCTTTAGCCAGCTAAGCCATGGTGCCCTCTTCAAGAGCAGGTTTAAAACTATTCTACTCTATGGTCCCAGATAACAACTTTGACTCCCAACATGCAGCCATTCCCCATTTCCTTCCAGCCTTCCCACCCTGGGGCTATGTCTACACTCGCGGCTTCGTGCACAAGTACGGCCGTTCTTCCGCAAGAATCTGCAGAGCGTCCACACTGCCCGCCCACTCTTGTGCAAGTAAATTTATAGTACGGAGTGGTAAGAGAGGGCTCCTTGCGCAAGAGCTACGCTCTTCTTTAACAGGTGTAAGCCCTCTTGCGCAGGATCTCTTGCGCAAGAGGGCAGTGTGGACGCTCTGCAGGGGTTTCTTGCGCAAGAAAGCCCTATGGCTAAAATGGCCATCAGAGCTTTCATGCGCAAGACAGCGTCCACATTGCCATGGGCGCTCTTGCGCAAAAGCACAGCTCGCACATGGCAGTGTGGACGTTTTCTTGCGCAAGACTTCTTCCACAAGAACCCTTGCGCAAGATGTCCTTGCGCAAGAAGCCGCCAGTGTAGACATAGCCTGGTGGTGTCTGGTTCCCTGGGCACAGAAGGCTACAGCTCAGTGGGCAGAAGCTCTCGCATGCACATCTCCCCCAGCCGCTGGGACTGTAGAGTTCCCTTGAGATTTGGTAGGGTTGGGGGGGAAGGGAGAGCATTGGTCGTCTGGATTGCAAACCCTTTGGTCTTAGGGTTTGGGGTGGAGTCCCCAGGTGCGGGCTCTGCCTCTACAGCTTCATCTCTTCCTGAGACCACAGAATTAACAAGGGTATGTCTACACTTGCACCCTCTTTTGATATAGTATTTCGAAATAGCGCTATGTAGATGTGCTTATTTAGAAAGAAAACCCTTCTTCCAAAATAACCCTTATTCCTTATAAAATGAGGTTTAACAGTTATTTTGGAAGACGGGGTTTCTTTCAAAATAACCGCATTTACACAGCATTTTTATTTTGAAATAGCGCCATAACGGGATTATGCAAATGAAGCGTGGGATATTTAAATCCCGGCTTCATTTACAATTTCAAATGTCTGAATTTGCATCCCTCTGTCGAAAGAGGGTGCAAGTGTAGACATACCCCCAGAGAGAATTCCTTTGCCCTGCAGCAATCTGAGTTGGCCAAAGAGTTAGTAACAAAATTATTGTCCATGTTTATGTACAGGGGCTGTGATGGCCAAGTGGTTAAGGTGCTGGATTAGAAATCCAATAAGGTTTCCCTGTGCCGATTCAACTCCTGCTCATCACAGTGAAGTCTGTATGGCCACACCCCTCACCAGGGCAACAAGCCACACAACCCCTGAGACGCTCTCTGCATCCTCCCCATCCCCTTCTGCTCCTGTCAGAGAGATGCCTGGGTTGGTGTCTCATGCTGGTTCCTGAGGTCTCAGGCAAATTTTCAGCTCCTGCCCCTTGCCCAGTGCCCCACGGCTCAGCCCTTCCCCTGGGGGCTGCTCTGCTCTGGAGGGTGACAGGAGCTGGGTGAGAGGTTGGGGAGTCTGGGCCTGCCCCCAAAGGTCCATCCCTGCAGGGGGAAATGCTGGGGATGTGACGTGAGTCACCCCTCCTGCGTCACAAAGCCCCTGCCACCTTCCCAGTGTTGGGAGCGAAGGTCTAGAGAAGTGGGTGGGGGTGTCGTGTTCCCTGCTTTTGCTCTGACTCTTCCCCCAAAGCCTTGGCCAAGAGTTGGTAACAGAATATATGTGCAAGTTTAAGTCCACATCCACACGGCCATGGACGCTCTTGTGCAAAAGCACATCTCTTGTGCAAAAGCCCATGGCAGTGTGGAACTGCTCTTGTGGAAGACCTTTTGCACAAGAACTCTTGCAAAACAGTTCTTGTGCAAAAAGCCTGAAGTGTAGACACAGCCAAAGGGTACATCTACACATCAAAGCTATTTTGGGATACGAAAGGTATTCCAAATTTGCTACCCTGCATCTTCACAAGACACCAGTTATTTCGAAATATTTTTCAAAATAACGGGCATCCTATTTCATCATCCCAGAAGCCCTCATTCCACGAGGGTTAAGGGATGTCTTGAAATAACACTTTCTTTATTTCAAGTTTAGAGTGCAGTATAGACATAGCTACTGGGCATCCTAAAAGGACAGACCTGGATTCCCTTACATTTACCCCAGCAACCACAGCGCTGTAAAACAGAGACAGGAGATGTCAGAGTGTCAACCTCTGTGGCGCAATGGACAGTGTGTTGGACTTCTAAACTGTGGTACTTACTCTGAGTCAGGTCAGATATTCAAAAGTTGTGGGTTCAAATCCCACCGGAGTCACTTTAGCTTCCTGTTCCCCTGAACAGCTTTTACAGAAGAAGCCACCCTTGTGTGTGAGCAAAGGGGCCCAGCACAATGGAAGAAGCAAGGGGCTGGCCACCAGGGGCTACAAGTCTGTGCCCCACAGGGAGATGAGCTTGCAAGTGAAAACTGGGGTGAGAAAAAGAAAGTCCCTGGAGCCTGCTGGGCTCTGGCTGCCCCCAGCCTGAGCTGAGCTCAGGAGCCATGCGGGTGACCTGCCCTACAGTGATGATGCCATCAGGTCCCGCCCACTGATCTGCTCAGTCACTCAGTGCACACCAGGGAGCCAAGTGACTGTGTCCCTGACTGGCACTCTCTGCCAGCCAATCAGTTTAGTGGGGAGGAGCAACAGGCCTGGGCTGTTGTGTTAGGCCAGCAAGAGAGCTGCCAATGCACCCCCACCCCCCAGGAGCTGGCTGGGGATCATGTGGAGAGAGCTGCTGCCTCTCACAGGTGTGGCAGCCACTTCCCCACCTGAGCAACTCTGCCCCCTGGGGCCTGTCTGCACCGCTCCTGTCACTGCCAGGCAAAGGGAGGCTGACTCCCAGCAGCTTTCTGCCCCAGCAGGGCTGGCTTTTGGGGACAGCAAATAGGAAGTGGGAGGGGCCGCTGGAGGCCCTTAGCCCCTGGCTGGCTCTGCCTGTGAAAAGAGAAACAGATTCCACATCACTGGAGAAAGTGGGCACGAATCCCACTGCTTCTCATCTGATAAACAAGCCCTCTGCCACTTGAGCTAATGCCACACCAAATAAGTGAGTGTCCCACGAGTAGGGGATTCTTGTACATTTCAAAGCTGGCCTGCCCTCATGCATCCTAGAGTCAGCTGGACTTCCCTGCTGGCCCAGGGCTGCACTCAGAATTCTGCATTCCTGCTTTGAAATGTGTGAAATGTGGACATGCCTGCTGAGTAGTCGATGGAAATTCCATTGACTACTCGACTAGGAAATTAACAGACATTTAAGATCCTTATTTAAAACAAAAGGAAGTTTTTCTTCACTCAGCACACAGACAACCTGTGGAACTCCTTGCCGGAGGATGTTGTGAAGATTAGGACTTTAATAGGGTTCAAAAAAGTGCTAGATAGATTCATGGAGGTTAGAATCCTCACTGGCTATTCGCCACGACGGGTAGGAATGGTGTCCCTAGCCTCTGTTTCTCTGGAGGTTGATGACAGGGGCGGGCTCATGTGAGGGTGACCTGTTGTGTTCCCTCCCACTGGGGCATCTGGCATTGGCCACAGTCAGCAGACAGGACACTGGGCTGGATGGACCTTTGGTCTGACCCAGTCTGGCCATTCGTATGTTCACAGCGAGGCCTGTGTTTTGGTGAGTGGCCAACTAGTCACATTAGGTCAGCAAGGAAGCGGCCAATGCCTCAGCCCAAGGGAGCCGGATGGAGATCATGTGGAGGGATCCGCTGCTTCTCACACGCCTAGTGGCACTTCCCAGTGTGGCAACTCTGCCCCCCCGGCGCCTGTCTCCGCTGCTCCTGCCAGCGCCAGGCAAAGGGAGGCTGAATCCCAGCAGCTTTCTGCCCCGGCAGGGCTGGATTTTAGGGAGAGTAAGTAGGAAGGCGGAGGGGCCACTGGAGGCACTTGGCCCTCTGGGTGGCTCTGCCTGGGAAAAGAAAAACAGGGATTCCCCCATCACTGGAGAATACAGGTATTGATTCTACTGCCTCTCGCCTACTAAACAAGCACTCTGCCACTCAAGCTAACTCTTCCACTCTGTCAGTGCTAAATCTTTTGGCGACTCTTCCCTTCTCCACAGGGACGTCTGTCTTCTAGGTCAGTTATTCGTGGGAAAGGAGAATGCTCCAAAGGCTCCTCCTCACAGTCATGCTTGTGACCCTCATTCTCTCTCTGGCCACAAGGGCAGATCTCAAGAAGGAGACTCCCTGTAGCAGAGCCATGGGGGGTCTCTGAGATGGCCCCTGCCCTGCAGCCTGTCCCACCTGGCCATTGTCATGGACTCTCTGTGAGGTCATCACCTCCCAACCTCCATTAGCCAATAAGCTGAGATGCTGCAAAAGGCCCTTGTGATGTCACTGCCACACCCACCCCTGCCCTCCAGGGCTAATGTCCTGCCCCAGGCAGCCCCTTTGCATGGTTGAGCTGCTCCCAGGGGTGAAAGTGACACACTTGTGAGGGGATGTCACAGGCACTAGCACATCAAGTGGTAGAGAGAGGCCCCTGCTGCCCTTCCAGACATGTCAAAGCCTGGACAGAACCAGGGATTTGCAGCTGTTTAAGCTAAGGAGCTTGCCACTGAGCTACTGCCAACAGGCCAGGAGAGGAAGGCCAGGACAAGACACTTTCAGCCACTGGGTCTGTGCAGGCTGGAGTCTCCTCCTACCAGATCTCTGGCCAGCTTCCTGCAAAGCCTCCAACAGGTGCCTGGACTGACTCATCTGGCTTCCCCAGGCTGATGTCACCCGACTCTGTCACGTGAGAGTTGGGCTCATCCCAGGCACAGGTCCAGCAGCAGGAGTTGCGCTTACCTGGCAACCAAGGTGAGCTGCAATAAGAGAAGAGGCTGTGTTTGTGCCTGGCTTTGAACCAGAGACTTTTTGCATATTAGAGAAACATGATAACCACTACACCATAGAAACACCTGTGAATGACTTAACTTCTGCTGGACTTAAACTTGTACAAATAGTCTGCTACTAACTCTTGGCCAATGCTTTACATAAGAACATAAGAATGGCCGTACTGGGTCAGACCAAAGGTCCATCTAGCCCAGTATCCTGTCTGCCGACAGTGGCCAGCACCAGGTGCCCCAGAGAGGGTGGACCGAAGACAATGATCAAGCGATTTGTCTCCTGCCATCCCTCTTCAGCCTCTGACAAACAGAGGCCAAGGACACCATTTTATTCCCTGGCTAATAGCCTTTTATGGACCTAACCTCCATGAAATTATCTAGCTTCTCTTTAAACTCTATTATAGTCCTAGCCTTCACAGCCTCCTCTGGCAAGGAGTTCCACAGGCTGACTACACGCTGTGTGAAGAAGAACTTTCTTTTATTAGTTTTAAACCTGCTACCCATTAATTTCATTTGGTGTCCTCTAGTTCTTCTATTTATCGGCCCTCTCCACACCACTCATGATTTTATATACCTCTATCATATCCCCCCTCAGTCTCCTCTTTTCTAAACTGAAAAGTCCCAGTCGCTTTAACCTCTCCTCATATGGGACCCGTTCCAAACCCCTAATCATTTTAGTTGCCCTTTTCTGAACCCTTTCCAAGGCCAAAATATCTTTTTTGAGGTGAGGAGACCACATCTGTACACAGTATTCAAGATGTGGGCGTACCATAGTTTTATACAGGGGCAGTGAGATATTCTGGGTCTTATTTTCTATCCCTTTCTTAATAATTCCGAGCATCCTATTTGCCTTTTTGACTGCTGCTGCACACTGTGTGGAAGTTTTCAGAGAACTGTCCACGATAACTCCAAGATCTCTTTCCTGATTTGTCGTAGCCAAATTAGCCCCCATCATACTGTACGTATAGTTGGCGGAAAAGGCCAAGCAAGAGCAGGGAATAAGACACCCGCCCTCCCCTGCTACTTCTCTAGACCTTTGCTCCCAATACTGGAAAGGTGGCAGGGGCTTGGTGACGCAGGAGGGATGACCCACGTCACATCCCCAGCATTGCCTCCCTGCATGGATGGACCTTTGGGGACAGGCCCAGACTCCCTGACCTCTCACCCAGCTCCAGTCACACTCTAGAGCAGAGCAGCCCCCAGCAGTTGGGCTCAGCCATGCCAGGCAAGGGGAAGGAGCAGAGAGTTTACCTGAGACCTCAGGAACCCAGCACAAGGCACCATCCCAGGTGTCTCTCTGACAGGAGCAGAAGGAGAGTGTCTCTCAGGGGTTGTGGAGCTTGTTGCCCTCCTTAGGGGCATGTGGCCAAAACACAGATGCTCACTGTGAACAGCATTTGAACCTGCGCAGGGAAACCCTATTTGATTTCTAATCCAACACCTTAACCACTCAGCCATCACAACTCTAAAAGAATTGTCTCCTGTACATAAATTTGGAGAAAAATTCTGTTACTAACTCCTTGGCTAACTCAGATTGCTGTGGGGTTAAGAAATTCTCTCTTGTTAATTCTGTGCCCTCAGGAAGGGACCAAATCCAAGGAGGCCGGGCCCCCACCTGGAGTCTCCAACCCAAACCCTGAGACCAAGGGGGTTGACAATCCAGGTGATCAATGTTTGCTGCACTTGTCCCTCCCCTCAGCCCTGCCCAACCTCAAGGCCAACTCTACAGTCCCAGCGACTGGGGGAAATGTGTATGTTAGAGCCTCTGCCCACTGAGCTGTAGCTTTCTGTGCCCGGGAGCCAGACACCGCCAGGGTGGGAAAGCTGGAGGGAAATGGGGAATGGTCGCTCTTTGGGAGTCAAAGTTGTCTGGGACCATAGAGTAGAATAGTTTTACAGCCTGCCATGGGGCAAGTAGCGTGGCTTAGTTAGCTAAAGCACCTCTCTAGTAAATAGGAGATCCTAGGTTCAACTCACAGTGGTGTCTTATTGCAGCCTTTGCTCACATTTTCCCAGGTCCTTGCCATGGCCATGGCTTAAACCTGGTTCCAGAGAGAAGAGGCCAATGCCAACAGTCCCATGGCAGAGCGGGAGTCAGCGCATCGGTGGGTGGAGTAGGGAGCGGGGGGCAGATTTTGGCTCCAACTCGTTGGGTGACCTTGGCCTGTTCAGTGAATCTGTCCCTGGTTCTATGGCCCTGTCTGTACAGCAGGGACAGCAGCACTCACAGGCCCCACAGGAGGGCCCATGGCCCAGCAAGGAGCCCCCCAGCTCCCACTGTGCTCAGGGGAGCCAGGTTTGCTGTGTGAATTCTGTGGGGCAGGTGATGTCAGGCCTGGGCACTGGGATTATTTACCAGTTTCCCTGGCCCTGGCAGGCTGTGTTGCTCACAGCTGTTATGGCTCAGTGGTTAAGGTGTTGCACTTGAAGCCTAATAGGAGTTCTCTGTGCAACTTCAAGTCCTGCTCACACCGAGTCTGGTCTTCTGCCTGCATTCCTATCCAGAGCAACAAACTGTACAGCTTCTAAGGCACTCCCAATTACTGTTCCCTCTAAGACTATGTCTACAGTGGTGGGTTATTGTGCAAGAACAGCTGTTCTTCTGCAGAGCGTCCATGCTGCCCACCTGCTCTTGCACAAGAAGATTTACAGTATGGCATGGTAAGAGAGGGATTCTTATGCAAGAGCTATGCTCTTTTTTAACAGGTGTAAGCCCTCTTGAAGAGGAGCTCTTGCACAAGAGGGCAGTGTGGACGCTTGGCAGGGGTTTCTTGCACAAGAAAGCCCTATGGCAAACGGCCATCAGAGCTTTCTTGCGTCAGAGAGCGTCCACACTGCCGTGGATGCTCTTGCGCAAAAGCACAGCTTGCACATGGCAGTGTGGACGTTTTCTTGCACAAGAGCTCTTGCACAAGAACCCTTGCGCAAGATGTTCTTGCACAAGAAGCAGCCAGTGTAGACATAGCCTAAGAGTTTCCATCCATGAGGTGAGTGAGTTTGGTCTTGTGCGCCTGTTCAGACATGTGCCCTGCGGCACCTGCCGGTGACTGACAAACATCTTAGATGAGGGGCTGGTAACCCAAAAGGGGCAAATGAGCTGATTTCCCATGGCATGTGCGATGGGAGCTTAGCTCTACCCCTTGCTCCCATGCATCTGGGCGCTTGTTCTGGATCTCCAGGCTCAGCCTCCCAAGTTATTGTTCCAGCACCCAAACAACTTCTCATACCCCCACATCACACCCTCTCCTGCTGCCAAACTCCCTTCCTGATCCTGCCCTCCTAACCCTGTCCTGCATCCCACTTGCTGGCTGCTGGCAGCCCTGTCCTGCACACTGAACCCCTCAGAATTGCCCCCACCCTAGACCCTAAGTGGGGTCACAAAATCCACTTCCTCTGCAGCCCCAGAAAAGTAAATCGGAACGTCAGTCCTCCCTGTCCCTTCCCCTCACGTGATGGGGGCTGGAACGCCAGAGGAGTGAGGTGTCTTAGTTGGGGGCCACATCAGAGAGGGCTGGGGGCCTTTGGAAGAGTTTTTTTGTTTCTCACTTTTGTGGCCCCTAATTTTTCTGTGGGTCAGTGGCCCCCGGACCCAAAAAAGGTTCCCCACCCTGAGGACAGGGACACCCTGAGCAGCCTCTGCTGTTCCCTGTGTGAGCCCCAGACCCAGCCCTGAGTGACCAGGGGGGCACAGGGGGAGCAGCTCAAACATGCCAAGGGCAGGACAAGGCAGCAGTGACATCACAAAGGCCCTTTGCAGCACCTCAGCTCATTGGTTGGGAGGCAGTGACCATGGCAACAGCCAGGTGGGACAGGCTGCAGGGCTGGGCCAATCTCAGAGACAACCCCCCCCCCCCAACCCAGCTGCCTGGAATCTCCTTTGTGAGGTTTCCCCTTGAGGGCAGAAGGGATTGAGGGTCCCATCTGGGAGTGTCTCTGTGGAGATTTCCCCTTTCCCCAGGCTGCAGTGGGCAGGGGCAGGCAGGGTTACAAGAGGGGGTTGGCACTCAACTTCTGGGAGAAGCAAGAGGAAGGGTTGCACACACCCGATGAGGATGGGATTCAAACCCACACTTGTCCTCAAACACATGTCTGGCCCCCTGGGTACAGAGAGCTACAGCTCCATAGGCAGAGGGCTTTGGTTTCCTTGACCATGGGATGCTGTTGCAGGAAGGGCTGCTAAGCAGGTACAGGGTTCACCTCCTCAGGAAGGGAAAAGTATTTGGATGCAGACTGGCTAACCTAGTGAGGAGGCTTTAAACTAGGTTTCATGGGGGCAGGTGACCTAAGTGAACATCATGGAAACCTGGGAGATGGGCCAGAAATGGAAGAGAGCAGGGGCTGTAACAGCAGAGATAAAGGAGGGATGTGGGACCACTGGGGAGCAAAATCTAATCTGTCTTAGATGCTGGTATAGACACACAGGAACTATGGGTAATAAGCAGGAAGAAGTTGATATCACAGGGAGTTGGTGGGATCATAAACAACTGGAATTTTGGCACAGAAGGGTACAGCTTGCTCAGGAAAGGTAGGCAGGGAAAAAGGGAGGAGGAGTTTCCTTAGATATGAAACATGTGAACACTTGGCTGGAGGTGGAGATGGACACAGGAGACAGACTTGTCGTCAATCCCTGGTCTAGGTTAAAGGGGTAAAACCCAAGGGTGATGTCACACTAGGCATCTATTACAGACACCTCCACAGGTAGAAGAAGTGGGTGAAGCTTTTTAAACAATTAACAAAATCATCCAAAGCGCAGCTGGTTTCACACACACTCAGCCTCACCTACAGCTGGGAAGCAGTTTGCAGTGAGCTGAAAAGAAACAGAAGAGGGGAAACTGCTGCCTGGCAGAACCAAGTCTTGGGATTCTTCTGTGTCCAGATGTGCTAAACAGCTGGCAGCCAGGCTCCGAAGTGCTCATCTGTTCCTGTCCTCCCCAGGCAGGGGAATCCCCTTCTCTGGGTGTTATAGGCTGAACTTTGCCTGCCTGCCTTTTAGCCAGGGAACTGTTCTGTGTGAGGTAAACGTGATACCCACTGCATTGCAAAACCAGCCCCTGGCTGGCTCTGCCTGTGAAAGGGAGAAATGAATAAATCCCTATCTCTGAAGAATGTGGGTATTGATCCCACTGCATCTCGCATGCAAAGTGAGTGCTCTGCCACTTGCCGTAATTCCCCTAGCTGGGAGCAACTTCCCTGCCCCATCCACCTTGTTCCAGAGTCCACAATGTCCCTTCTGATAAACCCTCATATAAAACTTAGCAAAGATCCAGAGAAGTTAGGGTTCCCCCTTACAAGACTCTGCACAGCTCAGTTCCAATCAGCCAGTCTTCCTTAGAGCTCAGAACATCGACCACGGCAGCGTCGCTCTTACGTCTAGTGTAGACACGGCCTTAGAGTGTCACTAAACCAGCCCCGGGACACATTCCTTTGCTAGGACCAGTCACAGGCTGGGGTCAGTGAGGGTCCGTCCTACCTGAGATGTGTGTTACACAAAAACCTCCTGTTCCCTGCCCAGCTCCCAACACTGGCTGCAGACACAGAGATATTTGATGCCTTGGCTGCTGTCCCTGCTGGCAGGGAGCTGTCCCGCATATGAGGTTCATCCACCTTCCCGAGAGGCGACAGCTCTGTGAGGGGGAGAAGTGCAGGGCTTGGGGGGTGTTTACGCCGGGGCATTTTCCTGCATGTGTAAAACCAGCACTGCCAACCTAGGCTGGGCCACTGCGCTGGCATCCCTCATGTCTGGAGCATCCTGCCAGGGAAAAACTGAAACTGCATCAGGAGATAAGGGGTCAGGGTCCCCCCCAGCAGGAGCTATAGGGCCTGGGGTACCTCCACTTCTGCCCAGCAGGAGCTGTGGCGCCAGGGGACCCTTCATCCCCCAGCAGGAGCTGGCGGGTGCCATGGGGGCTCACACACACACAGGTGCACATGCCCTCAATATTGGTGCCCAGGACAAAACTCGCTCCGCTCCTGGAACAGGAACAGTGACTAGCAGTGAGGCCCCTCCCTGGCAGCACCGCGTTAGTGAGATGGTGCCTTCTCGGCCTGGTGCCTCCTGACTGCTGGGAGCAGCTGCCTGGTCCGAGGGGCTGCAGTTCCCTGGAGAGAGGGGCTGGGGCCGGTGGCTGCAGGAAAACCCTTCTGCTGTGTCTGTGGCTGAGCTGCACAAAGGAAGATACAAGATCCCTGGTGGGGTCTTTGCCGGATGAACGTGCCTAAGGAAAGAAGCTGAAAGTGCAATAGACACATAAAGGGGCACGAGGGACAGTTTGACCACAGCTTAGAAATCAAACATGCTTTTCATCATGCCACAGAGCCCTATAAGTCACAGCACCCCTTGTCTCCTCTCTCTGCTTTGCAACAGGGCAATTGCTGGAGTAGAAGAAAGGGAAAAGCTGAGCCAGAGGAACACACACAGTCCCTCCCACACTCAGACCCCACGGCTAAGCCCCCAGCCCAGAGCCTAAGCCGTGGCTTAACCCTGGTTCCAGAGAGAAGAGGCCAATGCACACAGCCCCCTGGCAGAGAGGGAGTCAGCACGTCGGTGGGTGGAGCAGGGAGCTGGGGGCAGATCTTGGCTCTAACTAGCTGGGTGACCTTGGCCTGTTCAGTGAATCTCTCCCTGGCTCTATGGCCCTGTCTGTACAGCAGGGACAGCAACACTCACAGGCCCCACTGGAGGGGGCTGGTTTGATGCTTCACCCCACGGCCTAGCAACGAGCCGCCCCTGTGCTCTGGGAGCCAGGTTTGCTGTGTGAATTCTGTGTGGCAGGTGAGGTCAGGCCTGGGCACTGGGATTAGTTACCAGTTTCCCTGGCCCTGGAACACTGCTGAGCTTGCAGCTGTGATGGCCGAGTGGTTAAGGTGTTGGACGAGAAATCCAATAGGGTTTCCTTGCACAAGTTGAAATCTTGCTCACAGTGAGGTCTGTGTTTTGGCTACACCCCTAACCAAAGCAACAAGCTACACAACCCCTGAGACACACCCAATTACTGTTCCCTCTAAGAGTTTCCATCCATGAGTTGAGTGAGTTTTGTCTTGTGCACCAATAATGAGGTCGTGTGAGCCTGTTCGGACCTGAGTCCTGTGGCACCCGCCAGTTACTAACAAACATCTTCGGTTAGAGGTCGGTAACCCACAAGCGGCAAACAAGCCGATTTCCCATGGCACGTGGGGTGAGAGCTCAGCTCTACCGCTTGCTGTCATGCAGCTGGGAGCTTGTGCTGGGTCTCCAGGCTCAGCCTCCCGAGTTACTGCCCCAACCCCCTCCAGCGCCCAAACTCCTTCTCATACCCCCACCCCACCCCCTCTCCTGCTGCCAAACTCCCTTCCAGACCCTGCCCTCCTAACTCCGTCCAGTATCCCACTCGCTGGCAGCCCTGTCCCGCACACTGAACCCCTCAGAGTTGTCCCCACCCCAGAGCCTAAGTGGGTCCACAAAATCCACTAAGTCTGCAGCCCCAGGAAAGTAAATCTGAACCTCAGTCCTCCCTCTCACTTTCCCTAATGCCATGGTGGGTGGAACACCAGAGGAGTGAGGTGTCTGAGTTGGGGGCCACATCAGAGAGGGCTGGGGGCCTTTGGAGGAGTTTTTTTTCTCACTTTTGTGGCCCCCGATTTTTCTGTGGGTCAGTGGCCGTCCCAAAAAAGGTTCCTCATCCCTGCCATAAATAAAGAAACACTGAAACCTTTTGTGCTGGCTGTAATGTTTTCCTTTATTTAAAATAAAGTTTGATCAACTAATATGCGACAGTTCAAATGCTTAATGTATGTAATAATTTAAATTAAACTCTTCTCCCCAGCTATAATTATGTCATTAGTGGTGAGTGTCCATTAGCAACTGATAGTCCATGGAAAGGTTGGGAGAGGGCAGGGCTCAGCAAAGGGGTGGGGTCTTGGGGAAGGGACAGGATAGATCCTGGCTTGCCCTGACATTTAAAAAGTGACTTCAGGGGCATGTGGCACCCTGAGCAGCCTCTGATGTCCCCTGCTTGAGCCCCAGAACCAGCCCTGAGTGACCGGGAGAGGGCAGTGGGGGGGAGCAGCAGGGGACCAGCTCACACATGCCAAGGGGCTGGTGAGGGGCAGGACATGAGCCCTGCAAGGCAGCAGTGACATCACAAGGTCCTTGTGCAGCATCTTAGCTCATTGGTTGGGAGGCAGTGACCTCACAGAGGGTCCATGGCAACAGCCAGGTGGGACAGGCTGCAGGGCTGGGGCAATCTCAGAGACCCCCATGGCCTGGCTGCCTGGAATCTCCTTTGTGGAGGTTCCCCTTGAGGGTAGAAGGGATGGAGGGTCCCATCTGGGAGTGTCTCTGTGGAGATTTCCCCTTTTCCCAGGCTGCAGTGGGAGGGGGCTGGGGCAAGCAGGGTTACAGGAGGGGCTGGCACTGAACTTCTGGGAGGAGCAAGAGAGAGGGTTACATACAGCGGAGGAGGATGGGATTCAAACCCATGCGTGCAGAGCACAATGGATTAGTAGTCCATCACGTTCACCACTTGGCCACCTGATCTGACCTCCAAGTAATTGCTTCAAACCACCCAAAGTCAGCACTTCAGGGAACCTTTGTGCCACTTGCTGGCTGGCCAGGGACACCCAGGGTGGGAAGGTTTTGGCTTTTCACAATCTTCCCTGGGCTGTTGTACAAAGCTCAGTGCTGGTAACAAACTCAAACATCCCCTGGCTACATCTACCCTGCAGACTTCTTGTGCAAGAACTGTTAGGTGCAAGAGTGCGTCCACACTGCCATGTGCTTTTGTGTAAGAAAGTGCATGGCAGTGTGCACGCTCTCTTGTGCAAGAAACCCCTGTTGCCCATCCATACTCCCTTCTCGTGCTATTGCACAAGAGGGCTTTTTCCTCATGGGGAGAGGAATAACTCTTGCACAAGAAGCCCTCTTTTCCCACATTTTCCCATGAATGTACTTGCGCAAGAATGCGCGTGCAGTGTAGATGCTCCTCAAGTTTTTGCGCAAGAAGCCTGCGGTGTAGACGTAGCCCCTGGGTGCCCAGAGACGGGCTGGCTAGTCACAGCCTGGCTCGGCGCGCTCTCTGCAATGGGAAGATGTCCATGGAGCAGGCGGATGGCAGCGGTACACGGCTCTAGTGGGCCGGGGAAGGAGGCCCAGCATCCGGAGGAGCGTTTCCAAGAGGAGCGTTTCCTGACTGTGTCTGTCTCTGGTCTGTTTTTACCGTGTGGTGAGACACTGGCACCCACAGCAGCACGGATGGGGTGGCTGGAGGGAGTGGCTGGTGGGCGACCGGTAGGAGCAGTGGCAAGTGGCCAACGAGTGGGTGAGATGCCTCCTGTCCCCAACCCTCCAAGAGATGGAGGTGAGCTCTGAAAACCACCTGTGAGCTCTTATCTGCCCTGAGCAAGGGCAGCAACTGTGAGTGGGGTACGGAGAAAGTTTGGGCATGTGAGTGGGACACGTACATTGCTGGACTTACATTGCTGGCAAAGGACATTGCTCAATCCACTTGAGCAGGGACTTACTTGTGGGTTGGTTATGAACCCTGCTTGTGCCCAGGCCTGACATAACCTGCCACACAGAATTCACACAGCAAACCGGGCTCTCAGAGCACAGGGGGAGTTTGGGAGCTCGCTGCTGGGCCGTGGGGTGAAGCATCAAACCAGCCCCCTTCTGTGGGGCCTGTGAGTGTTGCTGAATCTGGGCCTCTGCACCTGGGGAATGGCAAACAAAAGGTCTGGGGGCCACATGGAGACCCTTCTGGGCCGAGGAGGAAGTGGCTGGGCCTTCACTTTGTCTGTGCCTGTGGGCTTGGCTGTCTGCAGCCTGGAAACCTCCTGGCTCCTCAGACTACTGGTCTGGATGGAGCGTTACAGAAGTCGGAATAATGGAATTGCTGTGTAGACGCTCCCATTGTTATTGCAGTATAATGGCCGTTATTCCCAAGGAACGCTGCTGTGTAGATGCAGCCTAAGAGAAATGCTGAGCAAGCGCTCCTACAATGTCAGGGGAGACAGGGAAATGAGGTCACTTCTCTAGCTATCAAAAAGAGGACATGTCAGGAGTGGGATTTGAACCCACTCCTCTATTCAGAGACGAGAACATCCAATGGAGGGAAAAGCAAGACCTCGAGCTTGGCACCTTAGACCACTCAGCCATCCTGACACCCTTGTTGCTTCTTTCATCTGCAGTTTTCTTACATGTGTGAGTTGCTCGGGGAGGCTAAAGGGGGGCTCCTCTCTTTCCCCACCGAACAGCCGCTCTACAGCACAGCTCGGTTTATCCACACTCACCCTCACCTACCATTGTGAGGTGTTTGCAGGGAGCTGACAAGAAGCGGAAGAGGGGAAACCGCTGGCCGGCAGAACCGAGACTTGGGATTCTCCTGTGCCAGGGAGTCTGTGTCACTGCCCTTGGGAATGCTGAGCTGGGTGGCTCCTGGGCTTGTTGGCTCCATACCAGGGGTGTCTCCTCTGCAGGGCGGTGCTTGTTCCCGGGGCTAACGCTTATCCCTGGGACACACTTTGTGCAGGGACAGTTGCTGGTCTTTGTGCCACAGTATGTGTCTGGGACTTGGGAGTGAGGAACGTGCCCAAAATAGACAGGTATCCACACACCACCCCCTGGGTTCTGCATCCCCAGCCCCCTGCCCTCCTCCGTCATCCCCACACACTGCACTGAGCCTCCTAGCCTGCATCCCCCACACATAGCTTTCTTACAGATGCTGTTTTATTGCAACCCTCTCACCCCCAGCCTCAGCCCCCCAGGGGGTAGGTTGTGCTGCCCCACCCCCCAAAGGAGCCCTCGTGTGGCCATGGGCAGAGACCCCACTGGGGGATTGGCCCTGATTGTCAGGCAGCTTGTGATGCTGGCCACAGAGCACACACCACGGGACCTGCAGGGAGGCTGCTGTCAGGGTACCTGGGACTCTGGGCTGGCAGCTGACACTCTGCACTCCTGGCTTCCCTGCAGCTCTGGGGTCCAGCTCAGGGGTGGGAACCTTTTCTCAGCTGGGCGGCTGCAGACCCACCAAGAAATCAGTTGGGGGCTGAACACAGGTGAGAAGTGGAAAAACAAAACAAAACCCTTATTGACTTGGCCCAGCCAACCCAGGCACTGCCCCAGCTCTGCGCTCCCTTCTACCCCAGCAATCACCATGCTGCAAAGCAGAGAGAGGAGATGTGGGACTGGGTCACCCACAGGGCTCTGTGATGCAATGGAAAGTCTGTTGGACTTCTAAGCTGTGGTGCGTACTGTGGGTCAGCCCAGTTGTTCAAGGATTGTGGGCTCAAATCCTAACAGAGTCATTTTAGCTGCTCACTCATTTCCTGGGCAGCTTTTACAGAACAGGCCACCCCTTGAATGTGGCCAAAGGAGTCCAGGAGAAGGGAAGAGACACAGGGCTGCCCCTGGGAGCTACAAGTCTCTGCGCAACGCAGAGGTGGCTTCCCCCCACTATAGACACAAAGCAGGATTCTCTGGTTCTAGGACCATTCGTTGGTTTTTAGCCCTTCACAGCTACAGACTAACAAGGGCCCCCTCTGAAGGGAGCGACTATGTGGCCCCCAGACCTTTTGTTTGCTGTTGCCCAGGTGCAGGGCTCAGGTTCTGCAACACTCACAGGCCCCACAGGAGGGGGCTGGTTTGATGCTTCACCCCACGGCTCAGCAACGGGCCCCCCCAACTCCCCCTGTGCTCGGGGAGCCAGGTTTGCTGTATGAATTCTGTGGGGCAGGTGATGTCAGGCCTGGGCACTGGGATTATTTGCCAGTTTCCCTGGCCCTGGGGGCCGGGTCATCTCTATTAAGTTCACAGCTGTGATGGCCGAGTGGTTCAAGCATTAGACTAGAAATCCAATAGGGTTTCCCTGTGCAGGTTCAAATCCTGCTCACAGCAAGTCCTGTGTTTTGGCCACACCGAACCAGGGCAACAAGATATGCAGCCCCTGAGATACTCTCTGCACAATCCCCTTCTGCTCCTTTCAGAGGCTACGTTCAGACTGCAGGGGATGCTCTATCTACGAGGCAGAAGGGATGTGTTGGAAGAACAGGTTTTTCCAAAATGTGGTGCTATGTTGCAGAAGATGGCAGGAGCCAAAGCTATTACTTTTGAGGAAGAACGGCATTGCGCAAGAGGGTTTTTCTTGAGCAAGAAGGGGCAGTGTAGATGCTTCTTCTGCTGCAAGAGCCTCTTCTGAAAAAAATGGTGGCTCATCAGGTATGCAAATGAGGCTCGGCATATTCCATGCTTAGCCTCATTTGCATGTTACTTGCGCAAGAAGCCGGGAGTGTAGACAAAGCCTTCCTGTGAGGGGGGACCTGCCTCCTTCTGCCCCCTCCCCAAGTGCCTGGCACTTATTTTGATTTTAGGGTGCTGTGTAGTCACTGCTGAGGTTCACAGATACAAATAAATGAATAAAATCTGCAGAAGGATTTTGTCCCTCAGCCTCCCACAGAGCTGAACCGCCCCAGCTTTGAAGAAGGAAAGATTTGTGACATGGAAACAACTGAAAGATTTAAAACCCTGTTTCCTAGATAATAGGGAGCAATATGGGCACAAAAAGCAGAATCTTTCATTTCCAGCATAAAGTGTAACAACTATTTCATTTCATGTGTCCGTACGAATCGTCATCTCTTGTTTGCTAAATCAAGAAGATGGACAATTTTGTTTTATGCCTCAAAGGAACAGATAACTGTGAGATACTAAATGGCAACAGAACACGTTGCAGTGTTAATGTTCTTTTTATTTGATTTCATATTAAATAAAGTCACATACCTTGTTAATTATCCCTTGTTTCAGTATTTTGTCTTCTATAACATTATAAAAATATCTCTAGCTAAGCTGTTTGTTCGCAATCAGTGGGCGCCGTAGTGGTGCACATCCACACAAGCGCACACGACGTCACTAGGGGCGCACATTATGAAACTCACTCCGGCCATGTGTGGAAAATCTCAGAGGGAGCACGGCCCTCCGCCCATCTTCTTCCCACCATCGGCAGCCACAGTCCCTTTCAGCCAACGGATCAGCCCAGGAAGAGAGGCAGGAACGGGGCCAAGTAGTGAGTCAGTCTGAGGAAGGCAGGAAAAGCTCATCCTGTCTTGCAGGGCCACTGGCAACAGCTTCTCTCTTGTGCGCTGCTGAGGAGAAAAACGCCCTGAGAGGGACCATAAAGAACAATTTAAAAGCACTTAGAGGGGGCACCAGGTCATGGGAAGAAGAGTCAGAGACTAGTAGCTGCTGGGACCACACATGAGGGCCAGGGCCCAGCCCAGCTGAGTCAGACTGACAGGACACTGAGCTCCAGGGGGCATCAGATGCCCAGCAGGAGGCACAATATTCTTTCTGGGGAGCCTGTGGATAAGGAAGCCAAAGCACAGGAAGTAGGAGGGTTTTGCAGCAGCCAGCCCAGCCAGTCCCCCTGAGATTTGAACTCAGCTTGTAGGATTCAAAGTCTGGATGGCTGCCCCTTACACCAAGGGACCTACATCAGCCATGTGTGACTCAATTAGGCTGAACTGGAGCCCCAGCTCATGCCAATTGGGACCAGCTTTGCTTGTTTTCCTTCCACACAGAGCCCCCTTCTTCTCCTGGGCTGCAAGGAGCCTCCCTGGGACACCTGAGACAGGCCCAGGACCCTGCCTCCTCACAGCCAGCCCCACCCCCACAGGATTTGGCAGAACAAAGGGGGCAAATGTGATAACCACTACACCACAGAAACACCCCTTAGAGCGCTATCTGCTGGACTTAAACTTGGATACATTTTCTGTTACTAACTCTTTGGCCAAGTCCTTGGGGGAAGAGGCAGAGCAAGAGTAGGGAACAAGAAATGCCCCCCGCCCCCCACACACACTACTTCTCTAGACCTTCACTCCCAACACTGGGAAGGTGGCAGGGACCCGTGTGCCTGGGGAGGGGTGACTCACGTCACATCCCCAGCATTTCCCCCCTGCAGGGATGGACCTTTGGGGCAGGCTCAGATTCCCTGGCCTCTTACCCAGCTTCTGTCACACTCTAGAGCAGAGCAGAGCAGAGCAGTTCCCAGGGGTAGGGCTGAGCCATGCGGTGTTGGGCCAGGGGCAGGAGCCCAGAGTTTACCAGAGACCTCAGGAAGCCAGCACAAAGCACCATCCCAGGCATCTCTCTGACAGGAGCAGGAGGAGATTGACAGGGGATGGGGAGCATGGGAAGAGTGTTTCAGGGGTTGGGTAGCTTATTGCCCTGGTTAGGCGTGTGAACAAGAAACAGGCCTCACTGGGAGTAGGATTTGAACACACACTGGGAAACCCTATTATATTTTGAGTCCAACACCTTAACCACTTGGCTATCACACCAATCTGTAAGTGTTTTTCTGTACTTATATGTGAACATAAATGTTGTTACTTACTCTTTGGCCAACTCAGATTGCTGCAGGGTTAAGGAATTCTCTCTTGTTAATTCTGTGCCCTCAGGAAGGGAGCAAACCAAAAGAGGCAGGGCCCTCATCTGGGGACTCCAACCAAAACCCTAAGACCCAGGGGTTTACAATCCAGATGATCAACATTTGCTGCACTTCTCCCTCCCCACAACCCTGACAAACCTCAAGGCCAACTCCACAGTCCCAGCGGCTGGGGGAGATGTGCATGTTAGAGCCTCTGCCCAGTGAGCTGTAGCCTTTTGTGCCCAGGGAGCCAGCCACTGCCAGGGTGGGATGGCTGAAGGGAAATGGAGAATGGCTGCACTTTAGGAGTCAAAGACTTTGTCTGGGACCATAGAATAGAACAGTTTTACAAAACTGCCTGACAAGGGCATCATGGCTTAGTTGGCTAACAAGCTTGGCTTGTAAACAGCAGGCCCTGGGTTCAAATCCCAGTGGTGCCTTGTTGTGGCCTTTGCTCACATTTTCCTATGTCCTTGTGGGATAAAGAAGAGGGCTCCCCTGGCCACCCATGGAACTGCTGGTTCAGGAAAAGGCTGATTGGAGAGGCTCATTAGGGAGAAGGAAACCACAACCCTGCAGCGGGTGCAGAGGTTGCTGTGACTGGCACTGGCCAGGCAGGGCTCTGACTCCCTCTCTGAGCCCCTGGGAACCACAGACTGGCCACTGAGTCCTGCTCCATGGTCATCCCAGTGCTCTGGGAGCAAGCGATGTGCCTGTAACTCCCTGCTGGGATTGTGGGCCCTGCCCTGCCTGGTGGGGGAGGGGACAAACACAGGGCCAATTGACAGGGGCTCTGACACTCCAGCAGCGGGGCCGTCCAGCCCTTCAGCCGGATTCAGACCAGGCCGGTCGGAGCCTCTCGCGCTCACCGAGGGGGATTCCGCACTTGCTGCCTTGGGAGCCAGGGTCACATTGCAGAGCTCCCCCAGGGCCGTCCCACGGCACTGCCAGGCCAGCCCCAGTCGCTCTCCCTGCCCTCGGCAATGTGGCTGCATTTTATCCTTCCCCTTCAGTAACAACCGGCCATTCCCTGCCAGCCCCAGCCCCTGTGGGACCCGCTCCCTTCCCCAGGAGCAGTGAGCACCAGCCCGGCTCCCTGCTGAAGCTGCAGCTGTGGGAGACAAAGCCCCTGGCTTTGGGAGGGAGACAAGATGTCCAGGTGTTGAGTTTTGCCCATGGCTAGTGTGGGGTGACCCACACTTTGGGGGCAGCTGGAGGTGCCTCCTGAGAGCTGATTTTCTGAGGGGGGTGCGATCAGCCCTTCCTCTGTTTCTAGCTCATTCCAAGGGCTCGAATCTGGCACCTAAAAGTTGAGGAATGTTTATTTGGAAGAGGGAACTTCTGTCTCTTTATGCTCATTAGTGTGCCCCAGTGGCCTAATGGACAAAGCTTTGGCTTTGAAAAGCCAAAGATAGTGGGTTCAAGTCCTCTGTGGGGTGATAGTTGCATTGTTTCTTAGCACATGCCAAGTTTCTTTGGCTTCCTTTGTCCCACAGCAGCTCCTAGATGGTTAAACACCGGGGAAGGGTTCCCTGGAATTGCTGTTTTCCCCTTAGTAGCAAACACTGACACGGGTGTTAGGTGGAGACAGGAGAAGAATGTTTCTTCTCAGAGCTGGGGCCCTGATCCAGCAATATGTGGAGCTGGGTCTCTGCCTGTAGCAGGCCCCCCCACAAGTCCTCCGACCCTGCCCCCACAGCATCCCCCTCTCCCTGGACCATCCCTGCAGTGCATGGCTCTGTGCAGCTCCCCCTCGCTGGCTGCTGCTGCCATGTGCAGCGTTGCAGGTGGGTGGGGAGGACGCCCAGGCGTGACATTATGTCACGGCCCGGGATTTGAAAACTCCTCAGAGGCACGTTGCAGGGCCTGGCTACCTCCGGGTTCGGCCTCCGGGGCCTGAGTGCAGACTCCGGCCCCGCAACATGGAAGGCAGAAGATATGGAACTGGCTTGGGTGGCAGCAGGGGGCCGGAGAAAGGGAAGGGGTTTGGGCGGGGGTGGAGGCGGAAGTGGAGGAAGGGCTTGGGTGGTGGGGGAGGCGCTTGGGTGGGTGCGGGGGCAGAGGCGGAGACGGAAGGGGAAGTGGCTTGGGCAGAGGCAGAGGGACGGAGGGGGAGGAGTGGAAGGAGAAGGGGCTTGGGCGGAGGGGAGGGGCAAGGGGGAGGTGAAGGCACCAAGAGACAGGGTGGAGGAGAGACAAATGGCGGGGGGCCAAGTGCAGACAATGAGGAAAAGGGCAGGAGGGGAGGTGTCAGTGGGAGGGGGACAGGGTGATGCTGGGAGAGGAGAGGAGAGGAGAGGGGAAGGGCATTGGGGACTAGAGGGGGAGGGGGAGGTGCTGGGAGAAGGCTTGAAAGAAGGGGTGGGCATGAGAAAGGTGGGGATGGAGCAAGTCATGTGTGAGGGCACAGAGGCAGGAGGGGAATGGGGCAGAGAATAGTCCTAGCCTTCACAGCCTCCTCTGGCAAGGAGTTCCACAGGCTGACTACACGCTGTGTGAAGAAGAACTTTCTTTTATTAGTTTTAAACCTGCTACCCATTAATTTCATTTGGTGTCCTCTAGTTCTTCTATTTATCGGCCTCTCCACACCACTCATGATTTTATATACCTCTATCATATCCCCCCTCAGTCTCCTCTTTTCTAAACTGAAAAGTCCCAGTCGCTTTAACCTCTCCTCATATGGGACCCGTTCCAAACCCTAATCATTTTAGTTGCCCTTTTCTGAACCCTTTCAAGGCCAAAATATCTTTTTGAGGTTGAGGAGACCACATCTGTACACAGTATTCAAGATGTGGGCGTACCATAGTTTTATACAGGGCAGTAGATATTCTGGGTCTTATTTTCTATCCCTTTCTTAATAATTCCGAGCATCCTATTTGCCTTTTTGACAGCTGCTGCACACTGTGTGGAAGTTTTCAGAGAACTGTCCACGATAACTCCAAGATCTCTTTCCTGATTTGTCGTAGCCAAATTAGCCCCCATCATACTGTCCGTATAGTTGGCGGAAAAGGCCAAGCAAGAGCAGGGAATAAGACACCCCTCTCCCCTGCTACTTCTCTAGACCTTTGCTCCCAAACTGGAAAGGTGGCAGGGGCTTGGTGACGCAGGAGGGATGACCCACGTCACATCCCCAGCATTGCCTCCCTGCATGGATGGACCTTTGGGGACAGGCCCAGACTCCCTGACCTCTCACCCAGCTCCAGTCACACTCTAGAGCAGAGCAGCCCCCAGCAGTTGGGCTCAGCCATGCCAGGCAAGGGGAAGGAGCAGAGAGTTTACCTGAGACCTCAGGAACCCAGCACAAGGCACCATCCCAGGTGTCTCTCTGACAGGAGCAGAAGGGGAGTGTCTCTCAGGGGTTGTGGAGCTTGTTGCCCTCCTTAGGGGCATGTGGCCAAAACACAGATGCTCACTGTGAGCAGGATTTGAACCTGCACAGGGAAACCTGATTGGCTTTCTAGTCCAATACTTTAACCAGTCAGCCATCACAGTTCTAAGAGAATGGTCTCCTGTACATAAATATGGAGAAAAATTCTGTTACTAACTCCTTGGCTAACTCAGATTGCTGTGGGGTTAAGAAATTCTCTCTTGTTAATTCTGTGCCCTCAGGAAGGGACCAAATCAAAGGAGGCCGGGCCCCCACCTGGAGTCTCCAACCCAAACCCTGAGACCAAGGGGGTTGACAATCCAGGTGATCAATGTTTGCTGCACTTGTCCCTCCCCTCAGCTCTGCCCAACCTCAAGGCCAACTCTACAGTCCCAGCGACTGCGGGAAATGTGTATGTTAGAGCCTCTGCCCACTGAGCTATAGCTTTCTGTGCCCGGGAAGCCAGACACCGCCAGGGTGGGAAAGCTGGAGGGAAATGGGGAATGGTTGCTCTTTGGGAGTCAAAGGTGTTGTCTGGGACCATAGAGTAGAATAGTTTTACAGCCTGCCATGGGACAAGTAGCGTGGCTTAGTTAGCTAAAGCACCTCTCTAGTAAATAGGAGATCCTAGGTTCAACTCACAGTGGTGTCTTATTGCAGCCTTTGCTCACATTTTCCCAGGTCCTTGCCATGGCCATGGCTTAAACCTGGTTCCAGAGAGAAGAGGCCAATGCCAACAGTCCCATGGCAGAGCGGGAGTCAGCGCATCGGTGGGTGGAGTAGGGAGCTGGGGGCAGATTTTGGCTCCAACTCGTTGGGTGACCTTGGCCTGTTCAGTGAATCTGTCCCTGGTTCTATGGCCCTGTCTGTACAGCAGGGACAGCAGCACTCACAGGCCCCACAGGAGGGCCCATGGCCCAGAAAGGAGCCCCCAGCTCCCATTGTGCTCAGGGGAGCCAGGTTTGCTGTGTGAATTCTGTGGGGCAGGTGAGGTCAGGCCTGGGCACTGGGATTATTTACCAGTTTCCCTGGCCCTGGCAGGCTGTGTTGCTCATAGCTGTTATGGCTCAGTGGTTAAGGTGTTGCACTAGAAGCCTAATAGGGGTTCTCTGTGCAACTTCAAGTCCTGCTCACAGCGAGTCTGGTCTTCTGCCCGCACTCCTACCCAGAGCAACAAACTGTACAGCTTCTAAGGCACTCCCAATTACTGTTCCCTCTAAGGCTATGTCTACAGTGGTGGGTTATTGTGCAAGAACAGCTGTTCTTCTGCAGAGCGTCCATGCTGCCCACCTGCTCTTGCACAAGAAGATTTACAGTATGGCATGGTAAGAGAGGGATTCTTATGCAAGAGCTATGCTCTTTTTTAACAGGTGTAAGCCCTCTTGCACAGGAGCTCTTGCACAAGAGGGCAGTGTGGACGCTTGGCAGGGGTTTCTTGCACAAGAAAGCCCTATGGCAAACGGCCATCAGAGCTTTCTTGCGTCAGAGAGCGTCCACACTGCCGTGGATGCTCTTGCGCAAAAGCACAGCTTGCACATGGCAGTGTGGACGTTTTCTTGCACAAGAGCTCTTGCACAAGAACCCTTGCGCAAGATGTTCTTGCACAAGAAGCAGCCAGTGTAGACATAGCCTAAGAGTTTCCATCCATGAGGTGAGTGAGTTTGGTCTTGTGCGCCTGTTCAGACATGTGCCCTGCGGCACCTGCCGGTGACTGACAAACATCTTAGATGAGGGGCTGGTAACCCAAAAGGGGCAAATGAGCTGATTTCCCATGGCATGTGCGATGGGAGCTTAGCTCTACCCCTTGCTCCCATGCATCTGGGCGCTTGTTCTGGATCTCCAGGCTCAGCCTCCCAAGTTATTGTTCCAGCACCCAAACAACTTCTCATACTTTTTTTTTTTTAATTTGAACATTTATCTACACTATTCCCCTCCTTTCTCTTTCACTATCCGATAAATGCACGGATCAAAATTATAGGTGCTTTGTGAATATCTGACTTGAGAGTGGAAAGATTTCATATTGTCATGTCTGATCCCTGGTAACCCATCTCAAATATGAAAAACTAGGTTGAACTTGTTCAAATCAGGAGCTGTTGAATTCAGTTTACCATTTGCAGTATCTCATTAGGATGTTTAGTGGAGAAGATATTATTATCTTTTATTTATTTATACTGTGGGCAAAGCATGGGCTCACAAGAATTCCTCCATTGTTTTACCATGAGTCTCAAAACATTTGGTGTTTTTCTAAAGGCCGGGGTCAACTGATTACGTAGGAATCTCAGCTTTCATTTAAAAAAAGTTCTCTATACTTCTGGGCCTTACAGCTAAGGAGGAAAGCTTTAAAACATGAACCCTAAATACTCAAGAAACAAAAGGCCAATACAAATCCAACATGTTTTATTTTTAAAAAATCTTATGATTTGTAGACCAATCTCATAACTTTGTGTAGGTGTTCCTTGTGATTTTTGGATTGGCAATACTGCTCTTTGATTGGTGAATTTAGAGAGGTCTCTCCCTTCAGTTTCCCTTTCCACCCTCCTTTTTTGTCGCAGGTCATCAGAGAATCATAGAGACAATGGAGAGTAGGGTGAGTCCATGACTGTGGTTAATGACCGGTCAGGGTGACTAACTATTATCAGCCAGTGGTCTGAATGAGCTATCTACTGCCATCTGTTAATCAACTGTAGGAAAAGGCTTCACGAGCAGGCCTTATTCATATAGACAACCTTCCTTGCCACAGAGATCAGCAGACACACTTGCTATATCAAGGTGATCAATTTTGGCTCTTTTGGGTTGAAATTCATTTAAGACTTGGAGCTGGGAGAATGAAATGTTGTTATCCATATTGTATGATTAAAAGGTAAAAGACCTGAACTTAATATGACCTGGCTTAGGGTCTACCATAACTTGAACACAAAGCAGAGGACAGTGAGTCACATCTAACTGAAAGTCGCAGAAGAGGGAAACAGGTTTTATTTCTGGTGGTGTAGAGTCTATTTGGGAGTCCTCAATTATATGTGACACTTTACATCCAGTGTTTAAAGGCAGAGCTGACTAGAATCAATTGAGAGTCCTTGTCTTGTCTCAGTGATCGCTTAGCAAAAATCATTGATAAAATCTTGTGTACACTGATCTTGGACTCAACATGCAGGCAATATGTGTTGAAGGGCAGTGCAAAGGAGGCAATGGTGGTGAGGTACCATATTACCTAGTGAAATCATTGGTGCTGAAATCACTAAGGACGGAATTTGACCACAGAACTGACACTTTCTTAACAAAGACTCCATTTTTGCTTTTAAAAAGTAAATCAATGTAACAGAAAACTGCAACGCTCTCTGATAACTTTTTAAAAATCAAACTTTAAACTTTATTGAAAAAATTGGATAGTTTGCAATTGAAAATATTTGACCTACACTTAAGGCAACTGATTTATTTTTTGTGTAAAATTTTGCATAATTATGGATGGCATTTTTTTTTGGAAAATGTTCAACTATATTGATATACATTTTGATCAGATCTACTTCTGATGTGATATCTGTGTGTGGTTGTGGTTTGTTGTGTGGGTGGGGTTTCTTTTTTTTTGGCTCAACAAAAAATCCTGGGCGGGGCGGGGCCGCCAAAATGGTTCAAATTGGGCCCCGCACTTCCTAAAGCCGGCCCTGCTGGGGCTGGTTTAGTCACACTCTAAGGCCGTGTCTACACTAGGCATAAGAGCGATGCTGCCGCTGTCAATGTTCCGGGCTCCAGGGAAGATCGGCTGATTGGAACTGAGCTGTGCAGAATCTTTTAAAAGGGAACCGCAACTTCTCTGGATATTTGCTGAGTTTTATATGAGGGTTGAGCAGAAGGGATGTTGTGGGTTCTGGAACAAGGTGGGTGGGGCAGGAAAACTATACTTAAGCAGGGGAATTAGCTCAAGTGGTAGAGCGCTTGCTTAGCATGTGAGAAGTAGTGGGATCGATACCCACATTCTCCAGTCACAGATATTTGTTCCTTTCTCTTTTCCACAGGCAGAGCCAGCTAGGTGCTTCCAGGGGCTCCTTCCCTCTTCCAAAAATGGAATGGGCTGGTTTCTGCAGTGCGACAGGTGTCATGTTTGCCTCACATGGAACAGTTCCCTGGGTGAAAGTAAGGCAGGCAAAGTCCAGCCTGTAACACCCAGAGGAAGGGACTCCCCTTCCTGGGGAGGGCAGGAATAGACAAGCGCTTGGGAGCTTGGCTGCCAGCTGCTTAGCACAGCTGGACACAGAAGAATCCCAAGACTTGGTTCTGCCAGGCAGCAGTTTTCCCTCTTCTGTTTCTTTTCAGCTCACTGCAAACTGCTTCCCAGCTGTAGGTGAGGCTGAGTGTGTGTGAAACCAGCTGCGCTTCGGATGATTCTGTTAATTGTTTAAAAAGCCTCACCCACCTCTTCTGCCTGGGGAGGTGTCTGTAATAGACGCCTCGGCTGCGTCCAGACTGGCAAGTTTTTCCACAAAAGCAGCTGCTTTTGCGGAAAAACTTGCCAGCTTTCTACACTGGCCACTTGAATTTGCGCAAGAACACTGACGATCTAATGATGTCATCAGTGTTCTTGCCAAATACAATGACTCTCCCGTTTGGGAAAAAGCCCTCTTGTGCAAATGCTTTTGCGCAAGAGGCCCGTGTAGACAACTGAGAACCATTTTGCGCAAAAAAGCCCCGATGGCGAAAATGGCGATCGGGGCTTTCTTGCGCAAAAGCGCGTCTAGATTGACACGGATGCTTTTCCGCAAAAAGTGCTTTTGTGCAAAAGCGTCCGTGCCAATCTAGATGCTCTTTTCCGCAAATGCTTTTAACGGAAAAACTTTTCCGTTAAAAGCATTTGCAGAAAATCATGCCAGTCTAGACGTAGCCCTAGGGTGACATCACCCTTGGGTTTTACCCCTTTTAAGCTAACCCAGAGACTCTTGACAAGTCTGTCTTCTGTGTCCATCTTAGGCCAAGTGTGTGCATGTTTCATATCTAAGGAAACACCCCTCCCTTTTTCCTTGCCTACCTTTCCTGAGCAAGCTGTACCCTTCTGTGCCAAAATTCCAGTCGTATATTATCCCACCAAGTCCCTGTGATACCAACTTCTTCCTGCTTATTACCCATAGTCCTGTGTGTCTATACCAGCGTCTAAGACACAGATTAGAGTTTGCTTTCCAGTGGTCCCGCAGCCTTCCTTTATTTCTGCTGATACAGCCCATGCTCTATCCCATTTCCGCCCCATCTCCCAGGTTTCCATGTTGTTCACTTACCTGTGGGCTTTGGTCACCTGCCCCCATCAAACCTAGTTTACAGCCTCCTCACTAGGTTAGCCAGTCTGCATCCAAATACTCTTCCCTTCCTCAACAGGTGAACCCCCATCCCTGCTAAGCCGCCCTTCCTGCAACAGCATCCCATGATCAAGGAAGCCAAAGCCCCCTGCCCAGGGAGCTGAAGCTTTCTGTGTCCAGGGAGCCAGACACCACCAGGGCTGGAAGGCTGGAGGGAAATGGGGAATGGCTGCATTTTGGGATTCAAAGGTATTGTCTGGGACCATAAAGTAGAAGAATTTTGAAGCAATTTTGTGGGTGGGCACCATGGCTTAGCCTAACACATGAAAAGTTCCTGGTTCGCAACCAGGCAGAAACACAGGGTCTTCTCTTCTTGCGGCTCCCCTTGGTGCCCACAAGGCAGTTTGGGTATGTCTACACTTGTGCCCTCTTTCGAGAGAGGGATGCAAATGAAGACATTCAAAATAGTAAATGAAGCTGGGATTTAAATATCCCGTACTTCATTTGCATATTCGCGTTATGGCACTATTTCAAAATAGCGCTATGTCTAAATAACAGATGCTGTTAAGATGTGGTTATTTTGACAGAAATAACTGATAAATCTCATTGTACTACTGAGGTAGTGGTAGCAGGCACCATGGCTTAGTTGGCTAAAGCACCTTTGTCATAAAGAGGAAGTTGTGGGTTCAACTCCCAGTTGTGCTTTTTTCAGAGCCCTTGCTAACATTTTCCTATGTTGTTCTGGGACACAGAAGAGGCCTCCCCTGGCCACCCATGGAACTGCTGGTTCAGGAAAAGGCTGATCAGGGAGGAGTGTTGGAAAGAAGGAAATCACAAGCCTGGAGCAGGTGCAGAGGCTGCTGTGACTGGCACTGGCAAGGCAGGGCTCTGACCGCAATTGCTGGGACAGGAGAGCCAGCGCCACATGCCCTTGTGATTCCCTGGGGGTGTCAGCACCTAGAGAGCCTGAGGGTGCAACCTCTGCAGCTCCTGCAGCCATGGAGGGTGAGGGTACGTGGGCATCAGGTGCTTCTCACTTGTGGTTTCCTTCTTTCCAACTCTCCTCTCCAATCAGCCTTTTCCTGAACCAGCAGTTCTATGGGTGGCCAGGGAGGCCTCTTCTGTGTCCCAGAAGCACATTGGAAAATGTGAGCAAAGGCTACCAAAAAGCACCAGTGGGAGTTGAACCCATGATCTTCTGTTCATTAGGAAGGTGCTTTAGCCAACTAAGCCATGGGGCCCTCCTTCGGCAGACTGTTGCAACTGTTCTACTCTATGGTCCCAGACAACACCTTTGACTCCCAAAGCGCAGCCATTCCCCATTTCCTTCCAGCCCTGGCAGTGTCTGGCTCCCTGGACACAGAGAGCTAAGCTACAGCTCAGTGGGCAGAGGCTCTAACATACACATCTCCTCTATCCAATGGGACTGTAGAGCTGGCCTTGAGGTTTGGCACAGCTGGGGGGAGGGAGAAGTGCAGCAAATGTCAATCATCTGGCTTGAAAACCCCTGGCTCTCAGGGTTTGGGCTGGAGTCCCCAGGTAGGGGCCCGGCCTCCTTTGGTTTTGTCCCTTCCTGAGGGCACAGAATTAACAAGAGAGAATTCCTTTACCCCACAGCAATCTGAGTTGGCCAAAGGGTTAGTAACAGAATATTTGCTCAAGTGCAAGCCCCTGCAAGAAAAGCCTCTGTGCTGTAGTGGTCATTGTGTTTAGCATGTAGCAGATTGTTGGTTCAAAGCCATGTAGAAACACAAGCTCTTCAGGTGTCCCTTCTGATGGAAAAGGCATCTTCTGCTCTAAGCCAGGGGTCTCAGGGCTTGAGTAGTTTGCTTCAGTACCAAGGGGTGTGAACAGCGGTGTCCTAGAAGCTCTGGTACTCCCCTGTCTTGGAGGTGAATTCTTCTTCCAGGTCTTCCCTCTTTTTTCTTGGTCTTCCTTTCCCTTTTCCTCCTTCCTCCACTTCTCTTTTCCCCTTTTCCAAACAAACAATAGGAAAGGGAGGACAAGAATCATAGAATGCCCATTGCAGAACCACAACTTTTGGTCAGCAGTTTCTTGCCAGACAAAATGGTGTTTAACTAAGCCCACGCCCCTTACAGCTTCCATCAGGCGCCCCCCCCCCATCGGTTGGCGCCCCGGGCAGCTGCCCGGCTTGCCCACCCATTAGTCCAGCCCTGCCTGGGACTCTAAATCGAGATAGCTCATCTACACTGGGGAGCCTGCCTCGGACTATTCTGAGGTTTCCCTGCAGTGTAGCGGTGCTATTTGGAAATAAACTATTTTGAAATAACTATTCAGGAACAACTTATTCCAAAATAAATGTGCTGTGTAGTCCTAGCCAGAGAGATGAAGCAGCAGGAGGGAAGCCAAGAGTGCAGAGGCCAGCCAGAAAGCTGAGTATCCCAGGTTCCCACATATGCTTTCTGATGGAGGTCTTGTGGTGTAAGGGGTAGTATGCTGGGCTTTGAATCCTAAAATGTTAGTTCAAATCTGAGTGTGAGTTGCTGGGGTGGGGCTTGTTGTTGTGGGGCTTTTCACACTGTGTGTCTATACTGCAGGCTTTTTGCACAAGAATGGCTGTTCTTTCATTTTACTGGCAGAGCCAGCCAGGGGACTAAGCCCCTCCAGTGCCCCCTCCCTCTTCCTACTCACTCTCCCCAAAAGACAGACCTGGTTCCCCTTTCTTTACCCCAGAAACCACCGTGTTGCAAAGCAGAGAGAGAAGACATGGGGCTCCATAACTTGTGGGGCTCTGGGGCATGATGGAAAGTATATTAGACTTTTAAGCTGTGGTCCTCTGTGTGAGCCAGGCCAGTTGTTCAAAGATTGTGGGTTCAAGTACCCCCAGGGTCACTTTAGCTGCCTGAGTATCTTTCACAGAAGAGGCAACCCCTTCAATGTGGCCGGTGGGGTGTGGGCCTATCTTACTCTGTTGTATGGATCACTTGTGCGTGAAAAATTGGGTGTTACCTGTACCTTCTAGATGAGCCACTGTTAGACAATCTTTCGTCCTTAAGTCTGAGCAGTGGTTGGCAGGGAGTGGCCTCAACGCCTTAACAAAAGGAATAGGAAAGCAGAGGCCTAGGTCTTTTGGCTGGGCTGCCCCTGAAGGAAGAGTCCAGGGACCCCAGGGTGAGGAAGAGAGCCCTGGCTTACAGTGGCAGCTGGAAAAGAGATTTTAGGGTGAGTTTGAAGAGGTTGTACTGAGGTTTCAGTGTAGCATTAGCCAAGCATTTTGTTTCTTTTGATTTGTAACCTCTTTTGCTCTGCCTGTTTTCACTTATTACCACTTAAGTCCTACTGCTTCAACTTAAAATCATTTGTTTATTTTCTATCAAGCCCAGTGTCAACATTACCTGGGGGGCAACCAGTGTGCATATTCCCCCTTTTATTGTTAAAGGGGGCTTACCAAATCCTGGGGGTCTGATGCCATCTGGGGAGAGCTCTCTCAGGAGGTGGGGCCTTAAACTGCCCTCCCCTTGGGCCTGAAGAGGTTCCGTGTCTGTCCTGCTTCTTCTTTTTGTGCGGCAGGGACCTCAGCTTGGGGAGACCAGCAGAGCTGGCCCAGGCAGTGAGAAGACATGCAAGGGGCAGTGGCCATGTCAACACCCCCCAAGGCATCATCTGTGACTGCACCCTGTCAGAGGGGGTGGTCCTCAGGGAGCTTGCTTCTGCAAGGGAAGCCACTGCTGTGGCTGAAGCCATCTGACCATCACACCAGGCACTGAAAGGCCTTCAAGACAGGAGTGTTTTACAAGTTATTCCCTGCTCTGCCACCCATTGGAAGTTGAAAGAGAAGGAATTCGAGGTTGACTGGGGCCCTGCCAGGGCTGGAATTTGAACCCATGCCTCTGGAAGAAGCTGCAAACTGAACACAGCACTTTGGACCACTCAGTCACCCTTGCCCCTGCTTTTGCTAATGGGGCAGCGCCAAGGCACACTGCAACTAGAGCCCCCTGGCAATGGCAAGAAAAGCACCATGCCAGGAGGCACCTCTAGAGCTTTGACCAGACTGTTAGGGGGTGGGATTTGAACCTATGCCTCCAAAGGAGACTGCAACCTGAACACAGCGCCTTAGACCACTCGGCCACCCTGACACAAGCCACTAAGGCTCCTATTTCTTTGATGCCCGTGGCTTGCAGCTGCGTCAGTGTCACAGGCCGCCCTGGCATCCCTCTCTCGTTTCCATGGGGCCCAGGCCAGCAGGCGGGCCTGCTTTCCCACTGAGGCCCTGGGGCAGGGCGAGGGGAATGCCTCCTGTGATGGAATCTGTGGGAACGTGCCCTCTCTCCCCGCCACCGCCAAAATAAATACATAAAGAGCCCACGCAAGCCAGCCCAAAGCCCCCACCAGCACGCTGTCAGGAGTGCGATTTTAAAGATGGCTGTTGCACCCATGGGGGGGAGGTGTTTGCCCTGAAAATCTGTAGAAAGGGGGCCATGTGAGATGATGCCAGGAGAGGTATAGAAGTGCCATGTGGCATCCTCCATCTTGTCTTGAGTTCAGCTCCTGATCCCAGATGCAGCCTTGCAGGGAACAATGAGCCAGAAAGAACTTTGGACCCATCTTAATATAGGATGTGCACCAGAGACTTTTAAGATAGCAGTTTACAACATCTCTGCTAAGAGCCTGTATCGAGAACTGGGTGAGTCTGCGTGTAATGCATTATTCTTTAACAACCTTACTCTCATTCTTTTCTTTCTTTTAGTAATAAACCTTTAGGCTATGTCTACACTGCAGGCTTTTTGTGCAAGAACGGCCAGTCTTGCACAAAAACTTGCCAGCTGTCTACACCGCACACGTGTTCTTGCACAAGTAAATTTACAGCATAGCGTCTGAAAACAGGGCTTCTTCCGGAAGAGTTATTCCTCTCCCCATGAAGAATAAGCCCTCTTGCGCAACAGCTCTTCCACAAGAGGGCAGTGTAGACAGGCAACGTGAATTTCTTGCACAAGAAGCCCCAATGGTTAAAATGGCCATCAGAGCTTTCTTGTGCAAGAGAGCTCCTCACTGCCATGGATGCTCTTGTGCAAAAGCACATGGCAGTGTGGACGTGCTCTCATGGAAGACCTTTTGCACAAGAACTCTTCCGCAAAACAGTTCTTGCGCAAAAAGCCTGCAGCGTGGACCTAGCCTTAGAGTTTAGATTCTAAAGGATTGGCTCATCGTGATCTTCTGAGTAAGATCCAGAATGTAAATTGATTGGGACCTGTGGCTGGTTTCTTGGGACTGGAAGAACTCATTTGCAAGAGCTACAAGCCTTACCAGCTGGCCTTGTGGTGCTATGGCAGTGTGTCTGATTCTAGATTAAAAGGCTGTTTGTTCAAATCACGTTGAGGTGAAGCAGGTGAGAAGTTTTTTACCTCAGGTGAGGAGGCCTGGTTATGGGAAGGGAGGTGCACAAAACCGACAGGGACCAGCTCTGAGAGTGGTGGCCTCCCTTTCCTTTGGGCCGGGGAATTTGCTTTTCCTTCCCACCAGCTGCCTTTGGGGGGGGGGCGGAGGAGAAAAGAGCACTCCCACCCTCTGCAAGCCAGGCAGGAGTGAAACCTACACTCTCCAGTTTCACAGTCAGGAACATGATCCGTTGCGCCACTGGCCCTGGCTTGCAAGGGAGGGGCTGGCGGTGCTGTGGGGCGCCTCTAGGGCAGAGGGTGCTGCCCACCCCACTGGGCCGGCTTCCTTCTCCCAGCAGCACCAGAGAAAAGGCAGGACAAAAGGCTGCCGTAGGCCCAGAGCAGTGAGTGAGAGGCCACGAGCGCACGCCCAGGCAGCAAGCAGCTGCCCATTTGCGCAAGCCTGCTTTTTCCAGCCCCCACGGCAAAAGGAGGCCTGTTTCCACACAAGGAACCTTTTGTGTGTGAAGTGAATGTGAAAACCGCTACGCTACAGAAACCCAGGGCCCTGCCACGGCCTCTGAGAGCAGAGCCGGAGAGGCCCCCTTTGGCTCGCAGGACACCGCTGCCTCGGGGCCCGGCAGGTGGCCACACGGCGGAGAGCACGTATTCCGCTTGAAGGCCATTTTGTGTGTAGGGGTACGTCTCCACCACAGCATTATTTCAAAATATCTAATTTCAAAATAGTTATTTCAAAATAAGATATTTCTAAATAACGTGTCTATATACAAAATGCATTTCAAAATAGCACGGCCACACTGAGTGGGCACTGAATTGCATTTAAGGCTGACTGGAACCAGGTCCGGCGGGGCATCAGGTCAGGAGTTACTTTGTGTGGCTGCTGCCTGAGGCTATCTGAGGCCTGTGCTTAAAGGGACCCCCCCGGACAGCCAGGTTTCCCTGCTTGTTTGCCTACCTCAATGAGGGACAGCAAAGCATTTTTGTCTCTGCGCGCTATGGTTGCCCTCTCTCGGGACACCACAGCACTCTGCAGCATGGAGCCAGAGCTGCCCCTTGGCACTCTGGTGCTCCAGCCTGGCCCTGGGTCTCTTTTCTGTCAAACCCATGGGGCCAAGGGAAAAGCAGGGCCGTGGGTGCAAGGGCCACACTCATGGGCATCAGGTGCTGCCACAAGAAACGCTCCCTGTGGGCCTGGCTGGAACATGGCGCCACTTGAGCATGTTGTTAGCACCAATGTGCCCCCCTGGCCAGTCTGAGCGGGGAGCCAGGGACGGTCCCTGCAAACCTGGGACCATTGACCAAGGCTGCTGCTCTTGTGTCTGTGCTGGGATCCCCTTGGCCTCAGGAGCACTAGAGATGTCAGGCAGCTCTGTCCTCCCAGCCTGGGGCTGCCTGTCTGGGCAATGCCCTCACACACACTGGCCCTTCCCCTCCTAGGACAGGGCTCCTGCTCTTCCTTGGCCAGTCAGCCTGGCCTGATGCGCATTCCCTTGAGCACCACGGGGGCAACAGGCAGAGCCTGGCAGCTGCTGGGACCAAACGAGAGGGCATCAGGGGCAGCAGCAAGAAACATGACCTCAGCGTCCTGCAAGTCCAGGGTCCCAGCACATCCCAGCCACCCGCTGAGCCAGCAATCACGCTTTAGAGAGCATCAGACACCCAGCATGAGGTAAGAAATTGTCTCTCACGAACCTAAGGGGAAGGAAGACAAAGCACTGGAAGGGGGAGGGTTTTGCAGCCCAACAGCAGCAGGTCCCACTGAAATTGGAACTCAGAGGCCCACTTCCTCAGCTGGGCTAAACTGGAGCCCCAGCTCATGCCCACTGGGACCACCTTTGCTTGTTTTCCTTCCACCCAGAGCCCCCTTCTTCTCCTGGGATGCAAGGAGCCTCCCTGGGACAGACACAGGACTCTACCTCCTCACAACCAGTCTCACCCCACTGGGGGGGGGGCTCTCTTCACGCCACTGAGTCTCTGGTCTGTCTCCCTCTGCTTGGCTTCCATCCTCTATCCCATTCCTGCCTTGGGCCAGTCACACAAGGGAGGCAGCAGGCATAGCCAGCCTCATACCCCAGCCTCCCAGGGTACAGGAGGCCAAGTCACAAGCCTCCCACCCATGCCTGGCCCCACAACAATTTCCAAGGCTGCATGAAATCCCCTCTCCAGTTTCTAACCCCCCAATAGCATTGTCTTTATGATGTCATTTCTGGTCTCTTGGTACAAGCTTTGAACTTCAACTGCAGATGTGTGCTTACCAGAGATGGAAAGACGTCAAAACAGGATAAGCTATAGTGACGAAGGCTTCTGCCAAAGCCCGGGATTGAACCAGGGACTTGTGACTGGCAAAGCAGTGGAAGAGTTTGAACTCCCTGGATTTCATACTGGAGCTCTGCTTAAAGCTGCAGGATCTGACTCCAGAGGCTGCTCTTAAATGCAACAGAGTTTGAGCTGCTTGCAGCTCTGACTTTGGGAGAGGGAGTTTGCACTAGAAAGAGGCAGGCTGGGTGACTGAGAACAAGAGGCTGGGCATTCCCGTCATTGAAGGGTCATTAGATCATCATGAGAACGTTGCCCGGTATGCCACTTAAAAGATGGGGCGGCAGGGAAGAGTAGGAATGAGACTGGCATGGGGCTGAAGCAGCAGGGTTGGAGTGACCAGGCCAGCTGTGCAGGGGGCAGGAATGTCTCCGACTTGTTCTCACAACTATTCTGGAGGACACTTGGGTGGTGTTCGACTCACCAAGGTCCAACCAGGGGAGCAGACAGCGGAATCTCTCATTAAGTGGCCCAAAGGCGCCTCCATACCAATGCGGGCCATGCTGAGCCTGCCTGGGAAATGTTCCTTGCTTTAGGGCTGTCCTGTGTAGGGCTTCATCAGTCCAGGGAGCAAAGGGCAGGCGGCATCCCCCATGATACACAGGGGCGGGTCCACATCTCCGGCCCTGAGAGTGCGGTCAGGGGAAAAGTGCTGGGAGGCATCTTCTGGTAGAACCTGAAGCTACAAAATATGCCGGCATCTCGCGCCTTCTCCGAGAATGGACCCACGTCCTGAAGAGGACAGAAAGTGGCCTGAGAAGAGCTAGTGTAGCTGAGCAAAGACATTAGGTCCTTGTCTCCCTGATGGTCTACTGGCTAGGATACAACACTTTCATTACTACAGCCTGGGTTTGCTTCCAGGTAAAGGAAAGCAGCCTCATCTGTATTCATGAAATCTGCCAAGTCTTTGCCCTTGGCCCTCATAGGCAGTGCCAGTGGGTGAAGGAAGGGGCTGGGTGCCAGAGGCAGGCTCTGACTGGAAGACACTCCCAATGGTCAAGTACATTTCTCAGGCAGCTACTTCCCTGTACAGGTAAAATAGCTGGGTTCTTCTCAAGTGTCTTTTTTTATTTCAATGTCTCTAGAGGTGCAGGAGGGGCAGACCCAGAAAAACTAAACCGGTTGAGTGCATCTTGGTCTAGCCTCTCACTTGTGCTGCTCGCTCTCCCAGACAGTTCCTACACCCAAGGCAATAGCTCCACACCCAATGTATGAGTTAGCAGAGGCCAGGGGCCAATAGGCAGAGCTTGGCAGCTGCTGGGACCGGAACTGAGGGCATCAGGGGAAGCAGCAAAAACACAACCTCAGCCCCCTGTGTTTCTAGCCAGCCTGGGAGGTTCCATGGCCCTAGCTCATCCCAGCCTCCTGCTGAGCCAGCCAGACGAGAGACCGAGTGCCAGTGGGCATGAGACACCCAGCACAAGCCACAAAAATCTCTTCTCACCAGCCTGAGGACAAGAAACCTAAAGCAGGAGGCTTTTGCAACAACCAGCTAAGGAAGGTCCCACTTACAGCTGAACTCATGTTGCAAAGTTCAGAGCCTTGAGTGCTGCCCCTTGCACCATGGGACAAACAGCTGATGCTTTTGGTGGGCACCTGTGACTCTCAGCTCTCCGGCTGCCTCTGCTCTCCTGGCTTACCTCCAGCTGCCCCATCCCAGCTGCTTGTTTATTTTTTGGTTTTTTATTTAAGTACCAGCTCTAGTAGAAGCCGTGTGACACTCTCCCCTCCCCCACCACGGCATGGACAGGTCGCCACCCCCAACCAGACTCTGAAATGGCCCCCTGCAATTCCCCTGGCCCTATGGGGCTGAAAGGAAAGAGGCCAAGGCCAGGCTGGAGCCAGGGAAAGCAGGAGGCAGGAAAAGCCCCAGTCTACACAGCTCCTTTTTGTGCAAAAGCCGCTTGTGCAAAAATGGACCCCAATTAATTATGCAAATGAGCATGGCAATATGCTAATCTGCACTTCATTTGCATGAGCTTTTGCGGAAGAGAGATGCAGTATGGAGATAGCCTAGGTGATAGATAGCCATGAAGTAACATAGACTCAGGAAAATCCCTGGGCTGCAATCCTTAGTTACACACAATAAGAATAATTCACCAGCTCAGATGTGATTTCTAAACTCCCATACAAGGAAAATAATAAAACCTGATGGACTAGCTAGACTTTTCCCTACTTACACATTTCAAAGACTCCAATTCTGCATAAGGCAGGACTGTGTGGCCTAAAAGCTAAGGTGTTTGACTTCGGACCAGAAGATTGCGGATTTGAGTCCCTTTGCAGTTACATTTACCTTTGTTTGTCTGTGCTTGTGGATCCTGCTGTCCCTGGCCTGGAAAGGTCCTCTGTAATAATGTGGTTTTTCTATAAACCTATTGGAAGGCTGGTAGCTCTTCAGTAGGTCTAAACAGAAGCCTTCATCTGCAGCCAGAGTGATGAGCAGCAGCAATTAGCTGTAAAGCCTGGTGTTGCATGCTCACATTCCAGCTAAATGACATTGAAATAGTGTCACACTAGGCTGTGAGAAGGGGATCTTATCAAAGTGGCACCTGCTGTCACCAGGCAAGAAGCAGATCTCAAGGTGGGCAGAGAAAACTTAATTAACCGAGTTTTCTCTGTCATAAGACTGCTTACCAATAAGTGTGGTTGTGCAATGGGCATTCTACGATTCTTGTCCTCACTTTCTTATTGTTTGTCTGTGTGATAGTCTGGTTTGGATCTGTTTCTGTCTGCTGTATAATTGATTTTGCTGGGTGTAAATCAACATAGGTGATGGGGTATGATTGGTTAGGTCATTCTGTTACACTATGTTCTGATTGGTAAGTGAAATTATACTAAAATAATTGGTTAAGGTAGAACTAAGCAGTATTGAGTTTCTCTATA
>CM064345.1:8655183-8667102 GCA_032595735.1 Pelochelys cantorii
CATCAGAGCTTTCTTGTGCAAGAGAGCGTCTATACTGGGCACGGATGCTTTTGCAGAAAAGCAAATCTTTTGCGCAAAGGCACATGCCAGTGTAGACGCTCTCTTGCGCAAATACTTTTAACGGAAAAACTCTGTGTAGATGCTTATTTCAAAATAGAGGGCCTCCAGCCCTTCCCAGGGGACCTGCTGGCCACTCTGGCCTCAACCAAGAAAACTCCTTTCCCTCTCCCCCTCCCCGGAGCCCTTAAAGGGGTAGAGTCTGGCCACAGTGCCTGTGCCAGCTCCAAGCCTGCCAGCCCAAGAAACAGTCTGTCCTGCCCCTGCCTCCAGTGGTCCCAATATGAGCCAGCAAGCCACCCGCAGCCAGCCCTCCACCGCTCCCCAGGAGCAGTCTGCCAGCTCCCAGGAGCCTGCCAGCGGCCGCAAAAGGCGGGCACCTTCCTTGTCCAGTGTGGAGATCATGGAGCTCATTGAGGTTTAGGGGGATGCCCCCAACATCCATGATCTCCGCACTAGATGGAGGAACACAGCCATTTGTGGCAGGATAGCTGCCAGCATGGCCAGCAAAGGCCACATCGGCGCCCAGGAGCAGGTGCAGATGAAAACAAAAGAGCTTCGGCAGGCATATGCCAGGGCCACAGGGGGCAGCTCCTAACCAGGGGCAGACACGCCAAGCTGCCCCTATTTCGATGCCCGGGACCTCATCCTGGGGAGGCAGGATGGTCTGTGCCCCCCAGGAAGTCGTCAACCCTGGGGCAGAGGGCCCTGATCAGGGCATCGAGGAGGAGGAGGAGAGCCAGGAGGTGCCGCGGACCACACGGAGCATGCTGATCAGCCAGGACCCCCAAGCCGCCCCAGCGGACCTGTCGCTGGTGTCATCCGAGGCCAGAGAGGCAACAACAGGTGAGTGCCATCACTGTCCCCTTATGTGGGGAGAGGGACGGAAACCAGGGACTGAGCGTGTGGGCCTTGCAGTCCATGGATCACACAGCAAACTGTGCATGTGCAAACATGTGTCCTGCCACCCCTGGGCATGTGGCCCCAGCTGGCTGCCATACAGGGACCTTGCCCTGTTAGCCACACGTGTTTATGTATGAAGGCACATGACATTCTCCTGACCACGGGGCGGGACACAGCAGGACGCTGTCCCTCCACAAGGCCACTCTGCACAGAGGCAGGAGACATCTCCGCCCCGACACACACACTATATACAGCACAGGGGCATGGGTGCGGTCTCAGGGCAGCTCCCACTCCCAGGAATAGCAGGACATCCTGAACATGGCCTCTGTGCTAGCAGATCGGCTCTGACGGTGCAGGGCATGGTCATCCTCACCTCGCAGAGGGGGGCTGGGCTTCACCCACTGTGTCCCCAGGGATAACTGACCACTTCTCTTGTTTCTCCACAGTCACACCAGCTGTGCATGCAGGGCTCACCACCCCGCCCGGGACATGCTCCCGTACCCGATGGCTCCGCAGGACCACCCGTGCAGTGGAGGGATATCAACAGCAGCACCTGGGGGCACTGCGAGCCCTGCACCGCACCCTCCAGCACTGGGTGCAGGAAGACCTGCAGCTCCGGCGGGAGCAGCTTGCCCAGGGCCGTGCCACCTGCCAGCACCTGCGGACCCTTGTGCAGAGCGAGCTGCCTCTTGCCACTCCTGCGCCTGCTGCCTCCCCAGCTACCGCTCCTTCTCCCCCTCCTGCTTCTCCCTCCACACCCTCCCCGTCCTCCCTACACTCCTAGGGACGGCAAGGCCCCTGCACCCATGGTGCTGGGAGACAGTTAGCCCAGTGAGACCCCCAACCTTGAGCCCTGAGCTTCCCCTCCCCCTTCTTCCCCTTGCTTCCCCCTTCCAGCTCCCCCCTCCCAGATTTCCCCCTCCCCCTCCCACTCTCTTGCTTCCTCTCTCACGCCTTCTTTCCCCAGTCTCACCAGAGTTTCATTCCCCCCCCCCAGTTTTGTTAAATAAAGAGAGTTTGTGTTCATGAAAATACGTGTATTTTATTGTACACCAGGAGGGGGGGTGAGGGAGGAGTAAGTGGAAGGACGTGAGGGAAGAATGAGGCACAAGCCCCCAGTGGGGCAGACCAGGCAGACTGTTGGTGCTCCTCAGGGTGGACGCTCTCCCGCAGGGCCTCCTGGATACTGACAGCCCCCCCGATGGATCTCCCGGATGGCAGCCTGCAGAAAGCTCAGCCAGGCTCACAGCAACGTGACCACGAGAAGCACCAGAGTGCCCAGGGGCAGCTCTGGCTCCATGCTGCAGAGCGCTGTGGTGTCCCCAGTGAGAGCAACCAGAGCACGCAGAGACAAAAATGCTTTGCTGTCCCCCATCGAGGTAGGCAAACAAGCAGGGAAACCTGGCTCCCTGGGGGGGTCCCTTTAAGCACAGGCTTCATATAGCCTCAGGCAGCAGCCACACAAAGTAACTCCTGACCTGATGCCCCGCCGGACCTGGTTCCTGTCGGCCTTAAATGCGATTCAGTGTCCACTCGGTGTTTCGAAATGCAATGCTATTTCAAAATGCAATTTGTGTATAGACACATTGTTTTGAAATATCGTATTTTAAAATAACTATTTTGAAATTAGATATTTTGAAATAACGCTGTGGTGGAGACGTTCCCCTACACACAAAATGGTCTTCAAGCAGAATACGTGCTCTCCGCTGTGCGGCCACCTGCTGGGCCCCGCGGCAGCGGTGTCCTGCGAGCCAAAGGGGGCCTCTCCGGCTCTCTTCTCAGAGGCCGTGGTGGGGCCCTGGGTTTCTGTAGCGTAGCGGTTTTCACATTCGCGTCACACGCAAAAGGTCCCTTGTGTGGAAACAGGCCTCCTTTTGCCATGGGCGCTGGAAAAAGCAGGCTTGCGTAAGTGGGCAGCTGCTTGCCGCCTGGGCGTGCGCTCGTGCCCTCTCACTCACTGCTCTGGGCCTACAGCAGCCTTTTGTCCTGCGTTCTCTCCTGTGCTGCTGGGAGAAGGAAGCCGGCCCAGTGGGGTGGGCAGCACCCTCTGCCCTAGCAGTGCCTCCACAGCACCACCAGCCCCTGGGTTGCACATAGGGGCCAGTGGTGCAACAGATAATGTGCTTGGCTATAAATCAGGAGACTACAGGTTTGATGCCTGCCTAGTTTGCAGAGAAGGGGAGTGATCTTTCTCTTCCTGCCTGCCCCCACCCCCCAAAAGGCAGCTGGTGGGGAGAAAAAGCAAATTCCCTGATCCCAAGGAAAGGGAGGCCACCACTCTCAGAGCTGCTGGTTTCATGCACCTCCCTTCCCATAACCAGGCCTCCTCACCTGCCATAAAAAACTTCTTAGCTGCTTAACCCCAATGTGATTTGAACACACAGCCTTCTGATCTAGAGTCAGACACACAACCATTGCACCAGAAACCCAGTCCTTGTAGCTGTTGGCACAGTGGGGTTGTGAGGGCAGGCAGACTGGTCTTCCTGTTGCCTGAGTCCCAGCCCATTCAGCCCTGAGACCGACTGGACCGGGTATGGGCACAGCTGAGGGCGTCCGCTCAGGGTGAATTGCTCAAACTCAGGGCTCCTTATGGCCCCTGACTAAAGGCCCTTCCCAAACAGTCCACAAACTAGTCTCACCAAGCGCTTCAGTTGCCAATCTGTCCCTCTGACGCCCCAGCTGTCCCTGTGCCACAATCAGCCCCGGGCCTGCACACAGGTGAGGGGTTATAGAACCCAATCTCACCCTCCCCAAATGGGTTCTTCCAGTCCCAAGAAACCAGCCACATGTCCCAATCAATTTACATTCTGGATTTTGCTCACAAGATCACGCTGAGCCAATCCTTTAGAATCTAAACTCTAAGGCTAGGTCCACACTGCAGGCTTTTTGCGCAAGAAAGGTTTTGCGGAAGAGTTCTTGTGCAAAAGGTCTTCCACAAGAGCGCATCCACACTGCCGTGTGCTTTTGTGCAAGAAATGTGCTTTTGCACACGAGCATCCATGGCAGTGTGGATGCTCTCTTGTGCAAGAAAGCTCTGATGGCAATTTTAACCATAGGGGCTTCTTGCACAAGAAACTCATGTTGCCTGTCTACACTGCCCTCCTGAGGAAGAGCTCTTGGGCAAGAGGGCTTATTCCTCATGGGGAGAGGAATAACTCTTCCAGAAGAAGCCCTGTTTTCCGACGCTATACTGTAAATTTACTTGCACAAGAACGCGTGTGCTGTGTAGACAGCTGGCAAGTTTTTGTGCAAGACTGGCCGTTCTTGCACAAAAAGCCTGCAGTGTAGACATAGCCTAAAGGTTTATTACTAAAAGAAAGAAAAGCATGAGAGTAAGGTTGTTAAAGGATAATGCATTCCATGCATCGACTCACCCGGTTCTCGATACAGGCTTTTAGCAGAGATGCTGTAAACTCTGGTGCACATCCTATATTAAGATGGGTCCAAAGTTGTTTCTGGCTCATTGTTCCCTGCAAGGCTGCATCTGGGATCAGGATCTGAACTCAAGACAAGATGGAGGATGCCACATGGCACTTCTATACCTCTCCTAGCATCTTCCAAGCTGCATCAGGTCACAGGCCTATCCCTGTGACCCAAGCCAGCGATCATTATTCTGGATGGTCTGCAGGCCTCTAGATTCCTTCCCCAGGGGTGTCTTTGGCACCTAAATATCTATTGTCCCTGGAGCCTCGCTAATTAGCATAGCCATTGAACGAACATTGCTGGCACATTGCTCTGCCTCAGACAGAGAATTTTCCAGCATCAACCCAGAGTCCATATCTATAACTCCACATACAGATATTATACAAGCACATGAACAGCATCTACAGAATCAGTAGAACACAAGCTTTCACGTGACACCTCACATGGCCCCCTTTGAACCAACTTTTGGGACAACCCCACCCCCCATGGGTGTAACAGTGATCTGGCTTCTCCCTTTAAACATCTCACATGACTCCCTATGTACAGACTTTCGGGGCAAACACCGCCTGCCCCCCCCCCATGGGTGCAACAGCGATCTTTAAAATCCCCCTCCTGACAGCGTTCTGGTGGGGGCTTTGGACTGGCTTGCATGGGCTCTTTACGTACTTATTTTGGCAGCAGCAGGGGGAGAGGGTATGCTGACGCTGATTCCATTGCAGGAGGCGTTCCCCTCGCCCTGCCCCAGGGCCTCAGTGGGAAAGCAGGCCCGCCTGCTGGCCCGGGTCTCATGGAAGTGAGAGCAGGACACCTGGGTCGCCTGTGATACGTGGCGGCTGCAAGCCAAGGGCAGCAAAAAAAGGGGAGCCTTACTGGCTTGTGTCAGGGTGGCCGAGCGGTCTAAGGCACTGCGTTTAGATTGCAGTCTCTCCTGGAGATGTGGGTTCAGAATTCCAGGAGGTCCCTCTTGGCATGGTGCTTTTCTTGCCATTGCCAGGGGCTCTAGTTGCAATGGGCCTTGGCACTGCCCCATCAAAAAAGGCAGAGGCCAGGGTGGCTGAGTAGTCCAAAGTGCTGTATTCAGTTGCTGGTTGCCTCCAGCAGTATGGGCTCCAGTCCCTGCCCTTTCTCTCTTCCTCCCCTGGGCAGTGCCAGAGTCAGCTTCCAATTCCTTCTTTTTCAACTTTCAATGGGTGGCCGAGCCACCCAGGAGGCCAGGCCAGAAGGGAATAGCTCCTAAAACACTCCCACCTTGGATCTTGCGAGCCTTTCAGTGCCTGGCTCGCTGGGAGGTGATAGTCAGATGGTTTCAGCCACAGCAGTGGCCTCCCTCGCAGCAGCAAGCTCCCCACGGACCACCCCCTGCGACGGGGTGCGGTCACAGACTACCCCTTAGGGGTGCCTCCAGGGGTGTTGACATGGTCATGGCCACTGCCACTTGCTTTCCGGCTCTCTGGGGCTTCTCACTGCCCGGTCCTGCTGGGCCAGCTCCACTGGTCTCCCCCAGCCAAGGCCCCGAGCTGAGGTCCCTGCCCCCACCGAGAAGCAGGACAGACACTGAACCTCTTCAGGTCCAAGGAGAGGGCAGTTTAGGGCCCAGCCTCCTGGGACATCGCTCCCCAGATGGAATCAGACCCTAACGAATTAGATAAGCCCCCTTTAAAAATGAAAGGGGGAATATGCACACTGCTTGCCCCCCAAGTAACATTTACACTGGGCTTGATAGAAAATAAAAATGCTTGTATTAAGTTGAAGCAGTAGGATTTAAGGAGTAATAAGTGAAAACAGGCAGCGCAAAACAGGTTACAAATCAAAACAAACAAAACGCTTGGCTAATTCTACACTGAAACTTCAGTACAAACTCCTCAAACGCACCCTAAAACCTCTTTTCCACCTGCCACTCTAAACCAGGGCTCTCTTCCTCACCCCAGGGCCCTTGGGAGACACAGCGATATTTGGAGCCTTGGCTGCTGTCCCTGCTGGCAGGGAGCTGTCCCGCACCTGCAGTTCATCTGCCTCCCTTAGAGGCGACAGCTCTGTGAGGGGGAGAAGCGCTATGCAGGGATGGGGGGGGGCGTGTTCAAGCCGGGGCATTTCCCTGCATGTGTAAAAACCATCACTCCTGGCCCAGGTTGGGCCAGTGCGCTGGCATCCCTCATGTCTGGAGCATCGTGCCAGGGAAAAACTGAAACTGCATCAGGAGATAAGGGGTCAGGGTTCACCCCGGCAGGAGCTATAGGGCCCGGGGTCCCTCCACTCCTCCCCAGCAGGAAATATAGGACCAGGGGTCCCTCCACTCCTCCCTACCAGGGGCTATGGGACTAGGGGTCACTCCACCCCTTCCCAGCAGGAGCTATGGAGCCAGGAGAGCCTTCTCCCGTCAGGGTCTGGTGGGCGCCATGGGGGCTCACACACACACAGGTGCACACAGACTCAATATCGGTGCCCAGGACAAAACTCACCCTGCTCCTGGAACGGGAACAGTGACTCGCAGTGAGGCCCCTCCCTGGTAGCACCGAGCAGTGAGAACTGAGTGAAAGGGGAGAGGCAGGACGGGGGGGAGAAGGCTCCATGATCGTATAAGAGGGAGGCTTTGCCCTGGCCAGTGGGGAATCGTTGCCTCTCCGAGGGGCCCAGGCCTGGTGGGTCATTTCCCCAGGTTACTGAGTGGGGGCTGGAGCCAGTTCTGGGTTGTCTCCTTCAATAACAAAACTGAACCAATGGGTTTTGTGCCAACCTGACACTGCACTGGGCTAGTTCTGTGTGTGCCACGGAGCTTCCTGTAGCACTGCCCGTGCAGGAGAGGGGAGGGGCAGTTAGAATCACCCAGCTCTGCCCCTTCTGAAAATGGCAAGTGTTGTCTTAGAAGTGAGGGAGAGGTGGGAAGGAGCCTGAAGTAACCTCTTGGGTCACAGCTGCTGTAACGTGTGACAATGAGGTGAGAAAAATGACTAAGCAGTAGCCATGTGAAACTTAAGGCTGGTTTTCTTGACTGGGAATTGAACCCAGACCACAGCAGTGAGAGTGCTGTAACCTCACCACTAGACCACCAGCAACACATACAACCTACCTCTTTGCTCACCTACACTAGCCTTTCACAGGCCATTTTCTGTCCCCTTCAGGATGGGGGTCCATTCTCCCTTGCCCAGAGGGGACAAGAACAGCCAAACAGAACATCAAAGCAGCCAGACTGGGCCATGCCAGTCGTCCAACTAGCCCAGGATCCTGTCTCAGTACAGCAGCCAATTTCATTGTCCCGAGGGAATCCTCAGGACAGACAATTGTTAAGTGATCCCTCCCGTCACCCGTTCCCAGCTCCTGGAATACACCAGCTAGGGACACCTTCCCTGTCCATCCTGGTTAAATGCCATTCATTGTGGCCCCCAGGGCTTCCAAAGTTGAGTAGCTCTGCATTAAGGGTCCTTATGTATGTAAAGAACCTCAAGCAGCATAAAGCCAGAGTGTGATGGAACTGGAAAGGAAAATGTCTCTGCTAGAAGGAATTTTTTCCAAGGGGGCACTTGGAGTTGAACCAAGGACTGCTTGACTTGCAGTCAAGCACTCTGCCACTGAGCTACACCCATGGATGTAAATGCATGCAGCCAGTGCTGGGAACTGGGCAGGGAACAAGAGGCTTTTGTGCAACACACATCCCAGGTGCCACCCTTGGGCTTGGTCTCCAGACTGAGCAGGCGGGTGGCAGGGGTCTGATGCTGTCACATATGCAAGGCAGGTCACCCACCTGGCCCCTGAGCTCAGCCCATGTGGGCGGCAACCAGACAGTGTGAGTGGAACAGAGGGTCCTGGGGGGGGGCGGGTGGATTTGTATATTTTAGGAAGGGTCCCGAGTCCTGACTACCAGCCACGCGCCTTGGCACAAAGACCAATGGCCCCTGCACAAAGTGCATTGTGGGAATAAGAGTTGGGGCAGCAGGAAAGGGGCTGGCCCCTCAGCACCAGCGAGCAGGCAGGAGAAGATGGGAGCAAATCCTCCTACCTCTCATGCGCAAAGGGACCACTAGCCCCTCCCAACACTCCACCAGGCCCAGCAGCTCCGTGCCCCACTAGGTGGGTTTTTTCGGAGACCAGGGAGGAAGAAGGAGGGGTCTCTGGATGCTCATAGCCCCCTGAGTCTGCCTGTGAGAAGAAGGAAGGAGAACACCACAGACACTGAGGAATGTGGCTATTGATCCCACTGCCTCTCACATGCTAAGTGAGGGCTCTGCCACCGGAGCTAATTCCCCCGGCTGTGAGCAGTTTTCTTGCCCCACCCACCACGGGTGGGCTAACGGGGCCAAATATCGCAAAAATCTCTTCCTCAAAAAGGATCGGCAGATTTGCATTTCTTCTGCGGGAAGGGATGTTGCGGGGAGCACAGTCTAGATGTAGTTTAGGCTAAGGGGCGATGGGACAGAATTTCATGTAATAATGACAGGGGTGCAGAAAGCAATAAGAATTTTTTTTCTCCAACTCAAGATCCCGGGTGACAGAATGAAACTGGTAAGTAGCCAAATTAAAAATAAATGAAAAAGAAACATTTTTGCGCCCAGTGGAACTCCTTGCCAGAGGATGTTGTGAAGGTGAAGTCTACAAGAAGGTCCAAAACAGAACTGGATAATTTAATGCAGGAAAGGTCAATCAATGGCATTTAACCAGGATGGACAGGGCGGGTGTCCCTAGCTGGTGTATTCTAGAAGCTAGGAATGGGCAACAGGAGGGATCACTTAACAATTGTCTGTCCTGAGGATTCCCACTGTGCAATGGAATTGGCTGCTGTCGTGAGACAGGATCCTGGGCTAGTTGGGCAACTGGCATGGCCCAGTCTGGCTGCTGTGATGTTCTGTTTGGTTTCTGTTCTTGTCCCCTCTGGGCAATGGAGAATGGACCCACATACCAAAAGGGACATAATGTAACCTGTGAAAGGCTAGTGTAGGTAAGGAAAGAGCCCTGTTCATGTGTCCCTGATGGTGTAATGGCTAAGATTCACTACTTTCACTGCTGAGGCCTGCGTTTAAACCAGCCTCAGTGTCCATGTGACAACTGCCAAGTCATTCATCTTACCTGATTGTTACAGCAGCTGTTACCCAAGAGCCTCACTCAGGGCCCCTTTCCCACCTCTCCCTCACTACCAAGAAAGCACCTGCCATTTTCACAAGCCCTTCAAAAGGGGCAGAGCTGGGTGACTCAAACTGCCCCTCCCCTCCCCCATGTGGGCAGCACTACAGGAAGCTCTGTGGCACACACAGCACTAGCCCAGCGCACAGTCAGGTTGGCACAAGATCCATTGGTTCGCTTTGGTTGTTGAGGGAGACAACACAGAACTGGCTCCAGCCCCCACTCAGTAACCTGGGGAAATTACCCACCAGGCCTGGGCCCCTCGGAGAAGCAACGATTCCTCAGTGGCCAGGGCAGAGCCTCCCTCTTCCACAGTCATGGAGCCTTCTCCCCCTGGTCCTGCCTCCCCCTTCACTCAGCTCTCACTGCTCGGTGCTGCCAGGGAGGGGCCTCACCGTGAGAGCCGCCTGGGCAGGTTCTGGCCACAGAGACACGTCCCAGAGCAGGACGGATGCTCAGACCGACACTGAGTGTTGCTCAGCGCTGGGGTGAGACAGGGAAGGACAAAAGGGTCTAATGGCGCCTGCAGCCTTTCAGAACAGCCCCCGGCCCCACCCGCAAGTACCAGCCCTTCCCTCCACCTTTGCTGGGTTCTGCTGGGCACCGTCTTGACTCAGGCCTCCCCGGTGCCAGCCTAAGGGCTCTGGAGAGGACATGGCAGCTCCGTGGGCAGAGTCCTGAGCCCCTGGCTGGGCAGGGCCCATTAAGGAGCTGTGGGGCTGGGCGAGGAAAGCACAGTGGGCTAGCTACAAATGGAGTCATGGTTCGCATGGCAGCCAGCCAAGGGCTTAGGCTGGGTCTGTGGATGTTCTTTACTGCTGCCCTGTCTCTTTTCTCTGACTCGTCCCTTTCCCGTCCCCTGGTCCTGCCTGGCTCTGACTCCTGCCTGGCTGCCTCCCACATGAGCTGAGTTCAGGGGCCGGGCTGGTGACCTGCTCCACCGACACCTCCCATCAGTCTGCTCCATCACTCAGTGCATCCCACGGAGCTGAGCAATTGTGCCCTTGAGTGACTTTCTCAGCCAGCCAATCAGCTTTGTGAGCTTTGTGAGGAGGACCATGGAGGCGGGGCTAAGAGCTCTCTTGTTAGGCCAGCAAGGAAGCAGCCAATGCCCCACCCCCAGTGAGCTGGCTGGAGACCATGTGGGGGGAGCCACTGCCTCTCCCCTGTGTAGCAGGCACTTTCCCAGTGGGGCAACTCTTCCCCCCTGAGGCCTGTCTCCACCACTTCTGTCACTGCCAGGCAATGGGAGAGTGAGTAGACCCCCCCAATGGGGCACAAGGTGAGAGACAAGAGGCTGGAAGCTCAGGGAGGGGTGGTCCTAGGAGGCAGAGGGGCACCTGTGACTCTCGGCTGGCAGCTGACACTCTGCTCCTTGCTTCCCTTCCGCTGCTTCACCTCTCAGGGCTTCTTTCTCCTTCCTTGTCCATAGCAGGCAGCTACACAAAGGCAAGTCACCAAACTAAGCACCCCTGTGGCCAGCATGGGGCTTGTACCCATGACCTGGGCATTATTAGCATCAAGCTCTAAACAGCTGAGCCAGCAGGCCCACAAGGGGCCTGTTGTGAAAGGCACCACAGGCAGCTGCAGGGACGTCTCTGCCACTGCCAAGGGCTCATCTCTGATGGGGCCACTAGTGACTCACTCTGATGTGGGCTGGCTAGTCCAGAAGTCAGAGGAGCAGGAGCCTGTGTGGGTTCAGGGGGGCCTTAAGCAGGAGCAGGTTTGGGTTTGGGGGAGGGGCTGCTGGGCCACTGAAGCAGGTGACCAGGTGATTGGCAGCAGCGGTGTGGGCCAGGCACATCGTCCCAGTCTCCTGGACATATGGAGCCTCCCTCTGTGGCTTGGGCTAGGGAGCCTGCCCCCAGCAGGGAGCCTTGGGTCAGCCATTGCAGCAGCAAGAATATGGGCATCAGGACACCCCATTGGGGACAATGGAGGGAAGAGAAGAGTTTTGCCTGCTATTGGGGAAAGCCGGCCAGGCCAAGGCCCTTTTAGCCACTGGGTCTGTGCAGGCTGGAGCCTCCTCCTACCAGCTCTCTGACCGGAGTCCTGCAAAGGTCTCAGCCTTTTGCCTGTTTCTGCTTCCCTTTCCATAGCAGGCAGCTAAAGGGTGTGGGGGAAAGCACCTGGCCTCCCAGCTTCTTCCCTGTCAGCAGCAGCCGCAGCCCCTTTCGGCCACTGGGTCAGCCCAGGAAGAGAGGCAGGAATGGGGCCAAGTAGGGAGTCAGGCTGAGGGGGGCAGGCAAAGCTCATCTTGCCTTGCAGGGCCATTGGCAACAGCTTCTGTCTTGTGCGCTGCTGAGGAGAAAAATGCCCTGAGCAGGACCATAAAGACCAATTTAAAAGAGAATTTAGACGGGGGCACCAAGGGGCCAAGAGTCAGAGCCTGGCAGCTTCTGGGACACAGGAGAGGCCTCCCCT
>CM064345.1:8667202-8683556 GCA_032595735.1 Pelochelys cantorii
ACAGTCAGGTCTGTTTTTAGCACCGCATAGTGGTTTCCCCGAGGGGAGGTGCACCGCTCCTGGAAGTACTGCAATACCAGGTCGATGCGTGGAGTGGACGGAGCAAGCTCCTGTTCCGACCCCCTGTTCCAAAAATCCATTTAATATAAAGATCTCGGATAGAGATCGTATCAGCTATTAAACTGATAAGAACAGATATTAACTTGGCCGGGAGCATGTGCGAGGCTTCCGGGCAAGGACCGAGCGTTGGGCAGTCAGGCGAGAACGCCCCGCGCACGTCAGGGTACTGACTTGGGAACCGTTATGACGCCCATACAGCCTACTGAGCCGCCCTTACCCTGCCGCTAGTCGCGCTCCGGAGAGCATGCTTACGCTGATCTTAGCCAAGAGGCCGAGAAGCGAGCGAGCCCGCCTACCCGGGGACGGCGAGGGAGAACGAAAGAGGCCTGCCCAGAAGCCGGGACAAACCTAATAGCTAGCTAGCTAGGTGGGTGTGAATGGGGCTCGTCAACAGCTCGCTGGCCAGGCCGACGCCCCGCAGACTGCTTTTGCCCGCAGTCTTTCTGCCTCTGCCTCACTCTAGCTCGCTCGCTCGCGCGCGCGCGCTCTCTCTCTCCAGCCCTGCCCCGCCCGCGGGGGCCCTCCCCGGGGAGCCCTCCCCATCGCAGAAGGAAAGAGGCCTATCTCGGCTCACTGGCGCACACAGAAGTCCTCTCCCCCTCCCAAGGCGTCCCCCAGCGCGGGGGAATAGAAATTTTCTAAGTCCCGCCCGCTCCCTCACCGCCCGCCGCCCTTTCCTCGCTCACGGTGACCGACCGACCGACTCGCCCACCACCCCGCGCGTCTCCTTCGGCCTCCCTTCCCTCGGAGCAGGGAGGCCCGGGGGGCGCTGGGGGCCCTCTGGGCGGCGCCCCGCCCCGCTCGCCTCCCGCCCGCCTTCCCGGCAGCCTCTGCCGCCCCGGGCATGCGGGCCCCGCCTCCTCGCTCACGCCCGGCTGGCTCACTCGCTCCGACCAGCCCCGCCCCGCCCCGCCTCGTCTCGCCTCGCCTCGCCTGCAGAAGCGGCTCGGCTAGTCTAGTGTTGAACGGGGCTCGTCAACTGCTCCCTGACAGCCCCGCTCCCAGGTCCGACGCCCCGCCCCGCCGGCAGGAGCGGCAGGTGTGAATGGGGCCGGTCAACAGCTCGCTGGCCAGGCCGACGTCCCGCAGACTGCTTGCCCGCAGTCTTTCTGCCTCTGCCTCTGCCTCTGCCTCTACCTCTGCCTCGCTCTCGCTCTGCTCTGCTCTGCTCTCACTCCTTCCTTCCGTCACTCGCGCACTGCCATTTGTTACACTGATTCTTATGGATGGAGGCTTATTTCTTAAAAACAAAAAACAAACAAACAAAAAAGGCCCAGCCGATAGGCAGTCTTAAAAGACGTGCCTGGGCGGGGCTTCAACAGCTGATGCTAGATCAGCTGTTGAGCGGCCGGCAGAAAAGAAAAAAAGCCGCGGCAGGCAGGGGGTTTAAACCCCTGCCCCGCTCAAACAAATAAAAAGTAAAAAGAACCCAACCAACCACAACAAAACCCCTTGATCTTCTTGTTGTTGTCGTCCGGACCGACCCCGGAGACGCGCAGCGCAGCCCCCCAGGCACAAGCACAAGCACAACGCAGATTTTTCGGGGGCAACTTTTATTTACAGGGACTTTTTTCTTTGCCCTCTCCTTCCACAAACGACAGTCAGGTCTGTTTTTAGCACCGCATAGTGGTTTCCCCGAGGGGAGGTGCACCGCTCCTGGAAGTACTGCAATACCAGGTCGATGCGTGGAGTGGACGGAGCAAGCTCCTGTTCCGACCCCCTGTTCCAAAAATCCATTTAATATAAAGATCTCGGATAGAGATCGTATCAGCTATTAAACTGATAAGAACAGATATTAACTTGGCCGGGAGCATGTGCGAGGCTTCCGGGCAAGGACCGAGCGTTGGGCAGTCAGGCGAGAACGCCCCGCGCACGTCAGGGTACTGACTTGGGAACCGTTATGACGCCCATACAGCCTACTGAGCCGCCCTTACCTGCCGCTAGTAGCGCTCCGGAGAGCATGCTTACGCTGATCTTAGCCAAGAGGACGAGAAGCGATTATACTACACTTGATCTTAGCCAAAAGGCCGAGAAGCGAGCGAGCCCGCCTACCCGGGGACGGCGAGGGAGAACGAAAGAGGCCTGCCCAGAAGCCGGGACAAACCTAATAGCTAGCTAGCTGGGTGGGTGTGAATGGGGCTCGTCAACAGCTCGCTGGCCAGGCCGACGCCCCGCAGACTGCTTTTGCCCGCAGTCTTTCTGCCTCTGCCTCACTCTAGCTCGCTCGCTCGCTCGCGCGCGCGCTCTCTCTCTCTCTCTCTCTCTCTCTCTCTCTCTCTCTCTCTCTCTCTCGCCCCGCCCCGCCCGCGGGGGCCCTCCCCCGGGAGCCCTCCCCATCGCAGAAGGAAAGAGGCCTACCTCGGCTCACTGGCGCACACAGACGTCCTCTCCCCCTCCCAAGGCGTCCCCCAGCGCGGGGGAATAGAAATTTTCTAAGTCCCGCCCGCTCCCTCACCGCCCGCCGCCCTTTCCTCGCTCACGGTGACCGACCGACCGACTCGCCCACCACCCCGCGCGTCTCCTTCGGCCTCCCTTCCCTCGGAGCAGGGAGGCCGGGGGGCGCTGGGGGCCCTCTGGGCGGCGCCCCGCCCCGCTCGCCTCCCGCCCGCCTTCCCGGCAGCCTCTGCCGCCCCGGGCATGCGGGCCCCGCCTCCTCGCTCACGCCCGGCTGGCTCACTCGCTCCGACCAGCCCCGCCCCGCCCCGCCTCGTCTCGCCTCGCCTCGCCTGCAGAAGCGGCTCGGCTAGTCTAGTGTTGAACGGGGCTCGTCAACTGCTCCCTGACAGCCCCGCTCCCAGGTCCGACGCCCCGCCCCGCCGGCAGGAGCGGCAGGTGTGAATGGGGCCGGTCAACAGCTCGCTGGCCAGGCCGACGTCCCGCAGACTGCTTGCCCGCAGTCTTTCTGCCTCTGCCTCTGCCTCTGCCTCTGCCTCTGCCTCTGCCTCGCTCTCGCTCTGCTCTGCTCTGCTCTCACTCCTTCCTTCCGTCACTCGCGCACTGCCATTTGTTACACTGATTCTTATGGATGGAGGCTTATTTCTTAAAAACAAAAAACAAACAAACAAAAAAGGCCCAGCCGATAGGCAGTCTTAAAAGACGTGCCTGGGCGGGGCTTCAACAGCTGATGCTAGATCAGCTGTTGAGCGGCCGGCAGAAAAGAAAAAAAGCCGCGGCAGGCAGGGGGTTTAAACCCCTGCCCCGCTCAAACAAATAAAAAGTAAAAAGAACCCAACCAACCACAACAAAACCCCTTGATCTTCTTGTTGTTGTCGTCCGGACCGACCCCGGAGACGCGCAGCGCAGCCCCCCAGGCACAAGCACAAGCACAACGCAGATTTTTCGGGGGCAACTTTTATTTACAGGGACTTTTTTCTTTGCCCTCTCCTTCCACAAACGACAGTCAGGTCTGTTTTTAGCACCGCATAGTGGTTTCCCCGAGGGGAGGTGCACCGCTCCTGGAAGTACTGCAATACCAGGTCGATGCGTGGAGTGGACGGAGCAAGCTCCTGTTCCGACCCCCTGTTCCAAAAATCCATTTAATATAAAGATCTCGGATAGAGATCGTATCAGCTATTAAACTGATAAGAACAGATATTAACTTGGCCGGGAGCATGTGCGAGGCTTCCGGGCAAGGACCGAGCGTTGGGCAGTCAGGCGAGAACGCCCCGCGCACGTCAGGGTACTGACTTGGGAACCGTTATGACGCCCATACAGCCTACTGAGCCGCCCTTACCTGCCGCTAGTAGCGCTCCGGAGAGCATGCTTACGCTGATCTTAGCCAAGAGGACGAGAAGCGATTATACTACACTTGATCTTAGCCAAAAGGCCGAGAAGCGAGCGAGCCCGCCTACCCGGGGACGGCGAGGGAGAACGAAAGAGGCCTGCCCAGAAGCCGGGACAAACCTAATAGCTAGCTAGCTGGGTGGGTGTGAATGGGGCTCGTCAACAGCTCGCTGGCCAGGCCGACGCCCCGCAGACTGCTTTTGCCCGCAGTCTTTCTGCCTCTGCCTCACTCTAGCTCGCTCGCTCGCTCGCGCGCGCGCTCTCTCTCTCTCTCTCTCCTCTCTCTCTCTCTCCTTCTCGCCCCGCCCCGCCCGCGGGGGCCCTCCCCCGGGAGCCCTCCCCATCGCAGAAGGAAAGAGGCCTACCTCGGCTCACTGGCGCACACAGACGTCCTCTCCCCCTCCCAAGGCGTCCCCCAGCGCGGGGGAATAGAAATTTTCTAAGTCCCGCCCGCTCCCTCACCGCCCGCCGCCCTTTCCTCGCTCACGGTGACCGACCGACCGACTCGCCCACCACCCCGCGCGTCTCCTTCGGCCTCCCTTCCCTCGGAGCAGGGAGGCCCGGGGGGCGCTGGGGGCCCTCTGGGCGGCGCCCCGCCCCGCTCGCCTCCCGCCCGCCTTCCCGGCAGCCTCTGCCGCCCCGGGCATGCGGGCCCCGCCTCCTCGCTCACGCCCGGCTGGCTCACTCGCTCCGACCAGCCCCGCCCCGCCCCGCCTCGTCTCGCCTCGCCTCGCCTGCAGAAGCGGCTCGGCTAGTCTAGTGTTGAACGGGGCTCGTCAACTGCTCCCTGACAGCCCCGCTCCCAGGTCCGACGCCCCGCCCCGCCGGCAGGAGTGAATGGGGCCGGTCAACAGCTCGCTGGCCAGGCCGACGTCCCGCAGACTGCTTGCCCGCAGTCTTTCTGCCTCTGCCTCTGCCTCTGCCTCTGCCTCTGCCTCGCTCTCGCTCTGCTCTGCTCTGCTCTGCTCTCACTCCTTCCTTCCGTCACTCGCGCACTGCCATTTGTTACACTGATTCTTATGGATGGAGGCTTATTTCTTAAAAACAAAAAACAAACAAACAAAAAAGGCCCAGCCGATAGGCAGTCTTAAAAGACGTGCCTGGGCGGGGCTTCAACAGCTGATGCTAGATCAGCTGTTGAGCGGCCGGCAGAAAAGAAAAAAAGCCGCGGCAGGCAGGGGGTTTAAACCCCTGCCCCGCTCAAACAAATAAAAAGTAAAAAGAACCCAACCAACCACAACAAAACCCCTTGATCTTCTTGTTGTTGTCGTCCGGACCGACCCCGGAGACGCGCAGCGCAGCCCCCCAGGCACAAGCACAAGCACAACGCAGATTTTTCGGGGGCAACTTTTATTTACAGGGACTTTTTTCTTTGCCCTCTCCTTCCACAAACGACAGTCAGGTCTGTTTTTAGCACCGCATAGTGGTTTCCCCGAGGGGAGGTGCACCGCTCCTGGAAGTACTGCAATACCAGGTCGATGCGTGGAGTGGACGGAGCAAGCTCCTGTTCCGACCCCCTGTTCCAAAAATCCATTTAATATAAAGATCTCGGATAGAGATCGTATCAGCTATTAAACTGATAAGAACAGATATTAACTTGGCCGGGAGCATGTGCGAGGCTTCCGGGCAAGGACCGAGCGTTGGGCAGTCAGGCGAGAACGCCCCGCGCACGTCAGGGTACTGACTTGGGAACCGTTATGACGCCCATACAGCCTACTGAGCCGCCCTTACCCTGCCGCTAGTCGCGCTCCGGAGAGCATGCTTACGCTGATCTTAGCCAAGCGGCCGAGAAGCGATTATACTACACTTGATCTTAGCCAAGAGGCCGAGAAGCGATAACTCGCGTCGGCGCCCGAGCGAGCTACCCCCTCGCCCACACGTCTCCGCGCTACCGGGAGCGCCCGGCAGCCGCGCGCCGCCCGTCCGCGCTGGTCGCCCGGCTTCCGGAGCCACCGCTCGGCGGCCAGAGCCCTGCAGGCGGCGACGCTCCCGTGACCCAGGGGCTGAAGGCGTGCGCCGGCCACGCCCGCCCACCGCCCCTGGGGACCCGCCCTCAGCGACTGGTGCCAGCCCTTGCTGAGGCCGCTCCCCGCGGCGGGCCGGCTTGGCTGGGCTGGCCCGCGTTCATCTGCATAGCTCCTCCTGGCGCCCCGGCGTCACCACGCTGGCTGGCTGGCGAGCGTTCCCGGCGCCTTTGACGTGGCCTCGGCTGGGCTGACACTCCTTCCTTCTGCTTGCGACGCGGTTCAGGCCGACTGACTGCAGCCTGGGAAAAGAACAGAACAGAAAGCAGAGCAAAGAGCGCCTGGGCTGGCCTGGGGAGGCGAAGCGAAGCGAAGCGAACCCACACGCCACGGAGACAGACCTAACCTATATACTACACTTGATCTTAGCCAAAAGGCCGAGAAGCGAGCGAGCCCGCCTACCCGGGGACGGCGAGGGAGAACGAAAGAGGCCTGCCCAGAAGCCGGGACAAACCTAATAGCTAGCTAGCTGGGTGGGTGTGAATGGGGCTCGTCAACAGCTCGCTGGCCAGGCCGACGCCCCGCAGACTGCTTTTGCCCGCAGTCTTTCTGCCTCTGCCTCACTCTAGCTCGCTCGCTCGCTCGCGCGCGCGCTCGCTCTCTCTCTCTCTCTCTCTCTCCAGCCCTGCCCCGCCCGCGGGGGCCCTCCCCCGGGAGCCCTCCCCATCGCAGAAGGAAAGAGGCCTACCTCGGCTCACTGGCGCACACAGACGTCCTCTCCCCCTCCCAAGGCGTCCCCCAGCGCGGGGGAATAGAAATTTTCTAAGTCCCGCCCGCTCCCTCACCGCCCGCCGCCCTTTCCTCGCTCACGGTGACCGACCGACCGACTCGCCCACCACCCCGCGCGTCTCCTTCGGCCTCCCTTCCCTCGGAGCAGGGAGGCCCGGGGGGCGCTGGGGGCCCTCTGGGCGGCGCCCCGCCCCGCTCGCCTCCCGCCCGCCTTCCCGGCAGCCTCTGCCGCCCCGGGCATGCGGGCCCCGCCTCCTCGCTCACGCCCGGCTGGCTCACTCGCTCCGACCAGCCCCGCCCCGCCCCGCCTCGTCTCGCCTCGCCTCGCCTGCAGAAGCGGCTCGGCTAGTCTAGTGTTGAACGGGGCTCGTCAACTGCTCCCTGACAGCCCCGCTCCCAGGTCCGACGCCCCGCCCCGCCGGCAGGAGCGGCAGGTGTGAATGGGGCCGGTCAACAGCTCGCTGGCCAGGCCGACGTCCCGCAGACTGCTTGCCCGCAGTCTTTCTGCCTCTGCCTCTGCCTCTGCCTCTACCTCTGCCTCGCTCTCGCTCTGCTCTGCTCTGCTCTCACTCCTTCCTTCCGTCACTCGCGCACTGCCATTTGTTACACTGATTCTTATGGATGGAGGCTTATTTCTTAAAAACAAAAAACAAACAAACAAAAAAGGCCCAGCCGATAGGCAGTCTTAAAAGACGTGCCTGGGCGGGGCTTCAACAGCTGATGCTAGATCAGCTGTTGAGCGGCCGGCAGAAAAGAAAAAAAGCCGCGGCAGGCAGGGGGTTTAAACCCCTGCCCCGCTCAAACAAATAAAAAGTAAAAAGAACCCAACCAACCACAACAAAACCCCTTGATCTTCTTGTTGTTGTCGTCCGGACCGACCCCGGAGACGCGCAGCGCAGCCCCCCAGGCACAAGCACAAGCACAACGCAGATTTTTCGGGGGCAACTTTTATTTACAGGGACTTTTTTCTTTGCCCTCTCCTTCCACAAACGACAGTCAGGTCTGTTTTTAGCACCGCATAGTGGTTTCCCCGAGGGGAGGTGCACCGCTCCTGGAAGTACTGCAATACCAGGTCGATGCGTGGAGTGGACGGAGCAAGCTCCTGTTCCGACCCCCTGTTCCAAAAATCCATTTAATATAAAGATCTCGGATAGAGATCGTATCAGCTATTAAACTGATAAGAACAGATATTAACTTGGCCGGGAGCATGTGCGAGGCTTCCGGGCAAGGACCGAGCGTTGGGCAGTCAGGCGAGAACGCCCCGCGCACGTCAGGGTACTGACTTGGGAACCGTTATGACGCCCATACAGCCTACTGAGCCGCCCTTACCTGCCGCTAGTCGCGCTCCGGAGAGCATGCTTACGCTGATCTTAGCCAAGAGGCCGAGAAGCGATTATACTACACTTGATCTTAGCCAAAAGGCCGAGAAGCGAGCGAGCCCGCCTACCCGGGGACGGCGAGGGAGAACGAAAGAGGCCTGCCCAGAAGCCGGGACAAACCTAATAGCTAGCTAGCTGGGTGGGTGTGAATGGGGCTCGTCAACAGCTCGCTGGCCAGGCCGACGCCCCGCAGACTGCTTTTGCCCGCAGTCTTTCTGCCTCTGCCTCACTCTAGCTCGCTCGCTCGCGCGCGCGCGCGTTCTCTCTCTCCAGCCCCGCCCCGCCCCGCCCGCGGGGGCCCTCCCCCGGGAGCCCTCCCCATCGCAGAAGGAAAGAGTCCTACCTCGGCTCACTGGCGCACACAGACGTCCTCTCCCCCCCCAAGGCGTCCCCCAGCGCGGGGAATAGAAATTTTCTAAGTCCCGCCCGCTCCCTCACCCCTAACGCCCGCCCACCTCCCGGACACCAAATAGTGCCTGAGCACACAGCCTTTCAAACAAACAAACAAACACACTCAGCTCAGCACTCCAAACGCCCAAACAAACAAACAAACTCCAAACAAAACAAACTCCAAACAAACACACACAAGCCCAAAACCTCCAAATATAAGCAGCCACTTACCCCAAGGTCCTTTAGTTTGCTCCTTCCTTCTCCTCCTCCAGGAGAGCCTCTCAAAACTCCCCCTGTTAGCACTCACCCTGTTCGCGAGCACCCGGTTGGTTTTTTTCCTTTTTATTTGTTTGAGCGGGGTAGGGGTTTAAACCCCCTGCCTGCTGGGGCTGTTTTTCTTTTCTGCCGGCTGCTCAACAGCTGACCTAGGTAGGTCCGGACAACAACAAGGAGAAGATCAAGGGGTTTTGTTGTTGTTGGTTGGTTGGGTGGTTGGTTTTTTTTTACTTTTTATTTGTTTGAGCGGGGCAGGGGTTTAAACCCCCTGCCTGCCGCGGCTTTTTTTCTTTTCTGCCGGCCGCTCAACAGCTGACCTAGGTAGGTCCGGACAACAACAAGGAGAAGATCAAGGGGTTTTGTTGTTGTTGGTTGGTTGGGTGGTTGGTTTTTTTTTACTTTTTATTTGTTTGAGCGGGCAGGGGTTTAAACCCCCTGCGTGCCGCGGCTTTTTTTCTTTTCTGCCGGCCGCTCAACAGCTGATCTAGCATCAGCTGTTGAAGCCCCGCCCAGGTACGTCTTTTAAGACTGCCTATCCGCTGGGCCTTTTTTGTTTGTTTGTTTTTTGTTTTTAAGAAATAAGCGTCCATCCATAAGAATCAGCGGAAGAAATGGCAGTGCAGGAGTGACGGAAGGAAGGAGTGAGAGCAGAGCAGTGCAGAGCAGAGCAAGAGCGAGGCAGAGGCAGAGGCAGAGGCAGAAAGACTGCGGGCAAAAGCAGTCTGCGGGGCGTCGGCCTGGCCAGCGAGCTGTTGACGAGCCCCATTCACACCCACCCAGCTAGCTAGCTATTAGGTTTGTCCCGGCTTCTGGGCAGGCCTCTTTCGTTCTCCCTCGCCGTCCCCGGGTAGGCGGGCTCGCTCGCTTCTCGGCCTTTTGGCTAAGATCAAGTGTAGTATATAGTTTAGGTCTGTCTCCGTGGCGTGTGGGTTCGCTTCGCTTCGCTTCGCCTCCCCAGGCCAGCCCAGGCGCTCTTTGCTCTGCTTTCTGTTCTGTTCTTTTCCCAGGCTGCAGTCAGTCGGCCTGAATCGCGTCGCAAGCAGAAGGAAGGAGTGTCAGCCCAGCCGAGGCCACGTCAAAGGCGCCGGGAACGCTCGCCAGCCAGCCAGCGTGGTGACGCCGGGGCGCCAGGAGGAGCTATGCAGATGAACGCGGGCCAGCCCAGCCAAGCCGGCCCGCCGCGGGGAGCGGCCTCAGCAAGGGCTGGCACCAGTCGCTGAGGGCGGGTCCCCAGGGGCGGTGGGCGGGCGTGGCCGGCGCACGCCTTCAGCCGCTCGGTCAAGGGAGCGTCGCCTGCAGGGCTCTGGCCCCCGAGCGGTGGCTCCGGAAGCCGGGCGACCAGCGCGGACGGGTGGCGCGCGGCTGCCGGGCGCTCCCAGTAGCGCGGAGACGTGTGGGGGAGGGGGTAGCTCGCTCGGGGGCCTACGCAAGTTATCGCTTTTCCGCCTTTTGGTTAAGATCAAGTGCAGCATGGGATTGGGAGTCTTTCTGGAGCTTTTCTGCTGGAAAAATTCCCCGGTGGACCGATGAAATTGTTTCGCAGATCGGACTGGGTCCAGCCCTTTTCAGGGCTTCTAACAGCAGGATCCAATTCTCAGCCTTCTTGCAAGACAGCTGGGAAGGTACACAGGAGCATGAAAGTCTCCATTTGTTTCTGTTTTTCTTTTCTTTAAACACCGCAGAGATTTAAACCTCTGCTGCGGCTTTTCTGCCTGCCGCCTTGCAGCTGATCGGGGATCAGCTGTTTAGCCCCGCCCAGGCACGTCTTTTAAGATTGCCTATTGGCTAAGGCTCTGCTGTTGCTTTAAAGCAACAGCTGCCTCTTTCTGCTTCTTGCACCTGCTCCTGTCTCCTGCTCCTCGGACCCCCTCTGGACCTGGACCTGCTCCTGCCTCCTAGGACCTCCACCTGCTCCTGCCTCCTAGGACCTCCGGACCTGCTCCTGCAACACACGCTCCAGACCTGTCCCTGCCTGCTCTGGACCTGCTCCTGCAACAGCTGGGTCTTTCTGCTTTCTGCACCTGCTCCTGTTTCCTGCTCCTGGGACCCGCTCCGGACCTGGACCTGCTCTTGCCTCCTCGGACTGCTCCGGACCTGTCCCTGCCTGCTCTGGACCTGCTCCTGCAACAGCTGCTTGTCCCTGCTACTGGGACCAGCTCTGGACCTGCTTCTGCCCCCTGCTCCTGGGACCCCCTCTGGATCTGGACCTGCTCCTGCCTCCCCGGACCGCCCGGACCTGCTCCTGCAACACGCTCTGGACCTGCCCCTGCCCCCTCCCCCCGGGACCTGCTCTGGACCTGCTCCTGTCCCCTGCTCCTGGGACCCGCTCCGGACCTGGATCTGCTCCTGCCCCTGCCCGCTCCTGCAGACAGCGCCGAACACCTGGTCCAGGAATTCTAAAGCGCGGACATAATTGCGGACCGCCCGGACGTGCTCCTGCAACACGCCCCGGACCTGTCCCTGCCTGCTCTGGACCTGCTCCTGCAACAGCTGCTTGTTCCTGCTCCTGGGACCTGCTCTGGACCTGCTCCTGCCCCCTGCTCTTGGGACCCGCTCTGGACCTGGACCTGCTCCTGCCTCCTCTGACCGCCCCGGACCTGCTCCTGCAACACGCTCCGGACCTGTCCCTGCCTGCTCTGGACCTGCTCCTGCAACAGCTGCTTGTTCCTGCTCCTGGGACCTGCTCTGGACCTGCTCCTGCAACACGCTCCGGACCTGTCCCTGCCTGCTCTTGACCTGCTCCTGCAACAGCTACTTGTTCCTGCTACTGGGACCAGCCCTGGACCTGCTCCTGCCCCCTGCTCCTCGGACCCCCTCTGGACCTGGACCTGCTCCTGCCTCCTAGGACCGCCCGGACCTACTCCTGCAACATGCTCCGGACCTGTCCCTGCCTGCTCTGGACCTGCTCCTGCAACAGCTGCTTGTTCCTGCTACTGAGACCTACTCTGGACCTGCTCCTGCCCCCTGCTCCTCGGACCCCCTCTGGACCTGGACCTGCTCCTGCCTCCTAGAACCGCCCGGACCTGCTCCTGCAACACGCTCCGGACCTGTCCCTGTCTGCTCTGGACCTGCTCCTGCAACAGCTCCCTGTTCCTGCTACCGGTACCAGCTCTGGACCTGCTCCTGCAACAGCTGCTTGTTCCTGCTACTGGGACATACTCTAGACCTGCTCCTGCCCCCTGCTCCTCGGACCCCCTCTGGACCTGGACCTGCTCCTGCCTCCTTGGACCGCCCCGGACCGGCTCCTGCAACACGCTCCGGACCTGTCCCTGCCTGCTCTGGACCTGCTCCGGCAACAGCTGCTTGTTCCTGCTACTGGGACCTGCTCTGGACCTGCTCCTGCCCCCTGCTCCTGGGACCCGCTCCCGACCTGGACCTGCTCCTGCCTCCTCGGTCCGCCCCGGACCTGCTCCTGCAACACGCTCCGGACCTGTCCCTGCCTGCTCTGGACCTGCTCCTGCAACAGCTGCTTGTCCCTGCTACTGGGACCTGCTCTGGACCTGCTCCTGCCCCCCGCTTCTGGGACCCCCTCTGGATCTGGACCTGCTCCTGCCTTCCCGGACCGCCCGGACCTGCTCCTGCAACACGCTCCGGACCTGTCCCTGCCTGCTCTGGTCCTGCTCCTGCAACAGCTGCTTGTCCCTGCTGCTGGGACCAGTTCTGGACCTGCTCCTTTCCCCTGCTCCTGGGACCCACTCCGGACCTGGACCTGCTCCTGCCCGCTCCTGCAGACAGCGCCGAACACTTGGTCCAGCAATTCCAAAGCGCGGACATAATTGCGGTAAAGAACTCACCTAGCTCCCCCCCCGGAGCTTCTCTTTAATGTTCTAATATTCTTCCTTACTTGGTTTCTCTGGGCTACCTCTTTTTTTCCCGTCTAGCCCCCATGTTGTTTTCTCCGCTTTTCCCTGCTTCTCGCCATTTCGGTCAGTTTCCATTCCCTCTCCTGCCTCCATACTTTTTTCATCCCTAGTCTCCCCCCGGGTGTTCTGGCCCTCCGCGATCCTTTCTGGAGTCCTTCTTCCCCAACCATTCTCGCTTAACCCCTGATCCGCCAGGATTCCTTCCACACTCTAACTCTTTTTTCTTCCCCCACCTGGCCCCCTTCTTGGTTTGCCTGTCTCCAGCCACCCTCTCCTCTCCGGTCTAACCGACCTCCCATTTTATAGCTACTTCCTGCCCCCCTTTCGGCCGGACCCGCTTCTCCCACCCAGACTATGGGACCCCGCTCCCCTGGCCCGGCCTAACCCACGCTCCGTTCCCGGCCCCCGCTACACACACCCCCAGTGACGGGGACTGAAACCGCAGAGGTTAGCCTCCCCCCCCCCAAGCACGACCGGACCGTTCCCTGCCCCAGGGGGCGCCCCCCCGGCGGGCCCCTCTCGCGGGCGATGCCGAAATCTTCGCCACGGGCCGTACACCCAGGCTTCAGGGTGCGAGTCCTTCCCCCTACCCGAACCGGCTCCCGGATGTATCCATTCGCTCCCCCATATCTGTATCAAAATGTATATTGTGCCGTTTGTAATGTTGGTTCGAAAACATTCGTTCAATAAACTGTCAATCTGTTCTTATCAGTTTAGTAGCTGATACGATCTCTATCCGAGATCTTTCTATTAAATGGATTTTTGGAACAGGGGGTCGGAACAGGAGCTTGCTCCGTCCACTCCACGCATCGACCTGGTATTGCAGTACTTCCAGGAGCGGTGCACCTCCCCTCGGGGAAACCACTGTGCGGTGCTAAAAACAGACCTGACTGTCGTTTGGGGAACGAGAGGGCAAAGAAAAAAGTCCCTGTAAATAAAAGTTGCCCCCGAAAAATCTGCGTTGTGCTTGTGTTTGTGCCTGGGGGGCTGCGCTGCGCGTCTCCGGGGTCGGTCCGGACGACAACAACAAGAAGATCAAGGGGTTTTGTTGTTGGTTGGTTGGTTGGTTGGGTTTTTTTTACTTTTTATTTGTTTGAGCGGGGCAGGGGTTTAAACCCCCTGCCTGCCGCGGCTTTTTTTCTTTTCTGCCGGCCGCTCAACAGCTGATCTAGCATCAGCTGTTGAAGCCCCGCCCAGGCACGTCTTTTAAGACTGCCTATCGGCTGGGCCTTTTTTGTTTGTTTGTTTTTTGTTTTTAAGAAATAAGCCTCCTTCCATAAGAATCAGTGTGACAAATGGCAGTGCACGAGTGACGGAAGGAAGGAGTGAGAGCAGAGCAGAGCAGAGCGAGAGCGAGGCAGAGGCAGAAAGACTGCGGGCAAGCAGTCTGCGGGGCGTCGGCCTGGCCAGCGAGCTGTTGACCAGCCCCATTCACACCTGCCGCTCCTGCCGGCGGGGCGGGGCGTCGGACCTGGGAGCGGGGCTGTCAGGGAGCGGTTGACGAGCCCCGTTCAACACTAGACTAGCCGAGCCGCTTCTGCAGGCGAGGCGAGACGAGGCGGGGCGGGGCGGGGCTGGCCGGAGCGAGCGAACCAGCCGGGCGTGAGCGAGGGGGCGGGGCCCGCATGCAGATGAGCCCGGGGCGGCGGAGACTGCCGGGAAGGCGGGGGACGCCTTGGGAGGGGGAGAGGACGTCTGTGTGCGCCAGTGAGCCGAGGTAGGCCTCTTTCCTTCTGCGATGGGGAGGGCTCCCGGGGGAGGGCCCCCGCGGGCGGGGCGGGGCGGGGCTGGAGAGCGAGCGAGCGAGCTAGCTAGCTAGAGTGAGGCAGAGGCAGAAAGACTGCGGGCAAAAGCAGTCTGCGGGGCGTCGGCCTGGCCAGCAAGCTGTTGACGAGCCCCATTCACACCCACCCAGCTAGCTAGCTGTTAGGTTTGTCCCGGCTTCTGGGCAGGCCTCTTTCGTTCTCCCTCGCCGTCCCCGGGTATGCGGGCTTGCTCGCTTCTCGGCCTTTTGGCTAAGATCAAGTGTAGTATGTAGGTTAGGTCTGTCTCCGTGACGTGTGGGTTCGCTTCGCTTCGCTTCGCCTCCCCAGGCCAGCCCAGGCGCTCTTTGCTCTGCTTTCTGTACTGTTCTTTTCCCAGGCTGCAGTCAGTCGGCCTGAATCGCGTCGCAAGGAGAAGGAAGGAGTGTCAGCCCAGCCGAGGCTACGTCAAAGGCGCCGGGAACGCTCGCCAGCCAGCCAGCGTGGTGACGCCGGGGCGCCAGGAGGAGCTATGCAGATGAACGCGGGCCAGCCCAGCCAAGCCGGCCCGCCGCGGGGAGCGGCCTCAGCAAGGGCTGGCACCAGTCGCTGAGGGCGGGTCCCCAGGGGCGGTGGGCGGGCGTGGCCGGCGCACGCTTTCAGCCCCTGGGTCACGGGAGCTCCGCTCTGCTGACTCTGCACCTGGCTCCCGGACCTGGCTCTCTCCTGTGGCTTTTTGCTTCTGATCGCTCCCGCTGTACGGACTCTGCGAAGGCGCCCCGCTGCCCTGGCTTTGCGCCTGCTCCTGGCTCCCGGACTCAGCTCTCTCCTGCCGATTTTTTCCCGTGCCGCTCTCGTCGCAGAAACGCTTCGCTGCGTTGGCTCTGCAACCACACCGGCTCCTGGACTGAACCCCGAGCTTCTGCCCCACTCGCTCCTGAGGTGCTCCGCTGCGCTGGCTCCGCAATCGCACCGGCTCCTGGATTGAACCCCGAGCTTTCGCCCTACTCCTGGTAAGTTAGCTGCGTTTTCCCTGCCTTGTCCTCCCTGAAGTTTCTTTTCTTTTCTCTCTCTCCCCCACGATCTTTCCCCTTTTCCTCTCTACTGTACAAACTTCTGCCTCCATTTCTTCCCCTCGCCTCTTCACGGGCTTCCTTATCCCCCTCCGTTTTCTATTTTTTATTTTATTTTTATTTTTATTTTCTCTCTCTTTTTTTTTATTTTCGTTCTCCCTTCCTCGCTGGCCCCCTCCCTGGCCTCCCTCTTCCCCTCGATCTTCCCTTTCTCCTCTCCACTCTGCCCGTGTTCTTGAGTCCTCCTCTGCCTCCATTTATTTTATTTTATTTTATTTTATTTTTCTTTTCCTTGCCCCCCCCTTCGGGTTTCCCTCTTCTCCCCCATCTCTCTTCCTTCACTCCCCTCGCTCCCGATACTTCCTCCGGCAGGGTTGTGGTTCCCTATTTATTCATTATTATTATTATCTTCTTTTTCTATTATTTATATTCCTTTTCCTTCCTCTCCGCCTCCTCCCCCCCCCCGATCTTCCATGTTCTTCTGACCTTAGCTTCTCCCTCTGATTAGTCCCTCTACCTCCGCTCCGCCGCCTCACCCGTCGTACCCGCAACCGCAGAACCAGAGGGCCAGCGGGCGAGGGGCCACCGGGAGCGCACCGCCACCGCGTGGCAGCTCCTCTGGAAAGAGGAGCTGGCCGACATAAGCTCCTTCCGAGAACTAGAAGAAGCAATACAGAGGCTGATGGCGGAGCTGGCCGAGGGACTCGCGCCCGACGGACGAGACCCAGCCCGCCCGCAGCGCGCCCCGCCGCAGACCCCCCGCACCGAGACCCGACGCCGAACCCGACGTCGAGGGGAGGGGAGACGCAGACCGCCAGACGGACACGGTAGCCGCCACCCGCCTACAGCGCCTGTACCGGGCTAACCGTCCAAAGGCGATGAGGGAGATCCTCGCGGAACCCTCACCGTTCTGCGACATCCCCGCGGACCGCCTGCACGTCTACTTCACGGAAATATTCGACGGTGCGGCGCGCC
>CM064345.1:8683656-8724321 GCA_032595735.1 Pelochelys cantorii
GGGACACAGCCGTAGCAGTTCTACTTGTGGTTGCCCTCTGCCTTGTTGGACACCACAGCCTTGTGCCTTAGTGCCATTAGCTGATTTTTTGACCTTAGCTCTCTTCTTGTGCCATGGAGCCAGGGGTGGCCTTGTGCCTGCTCTGGCCCCTTCCGGCCATTTTGGAGTGCCTGCAGCTGCTGCTCCATGCTGCTGCACTCATCGTCCAGGACCTCGAGGCGCAGGTTGCTCTGAACTCCCTCACCAGGGAGGCCATGGCGTCCCTGTGGCATCCCCACCCCACCTTGGTGTGGCCCTTGTGGAGACTGGACACCAGTACCGACTGGTGGGACCGGCTGGTCCTGGGGCAATGGAACAACCAGCAATGGCTCCGGAACTTTCAGATGCGAAAGCAGATGTTCCTGGAGCTATGTGCCTGGCTCGCCCCTGCGCTCCAGAGAAGCACCACCCGGCTGCGGGCACCCATCCCCGTGGACAAGAGGGTCGCCATCGCACTCTGGAAGCTGGCCAACCCGGACAGCTACCGATCGGTGGCACACCAGTTTGGGGTGGGCAGATCCACCGTTGGTGCCGTCGTCATGCAGATAAGTCTGGGGGTGGGGGGAGGGAGCTGCACTCCATGCCCAGGGGCAGGCAAGACTCCAGGCTGGGGCGATGGGGAATGCCCCATCACCCAGGGGTTTGGGCTGTCCCTCCCTTGCACAGACCTGCTGGTGGTGGGGGGGGAGAGGTGGCGGCCCGTGGGGCAAGGGGGCTCTGGTGTGTGTGAGTGTGAGGACAGAGGGCATCACCGGGGGGGTGGAAACCCCCCAAGGGAGCATGTACTCACCCTGCCTTATGTGATGTGTCCCCCTGTGTTTCTGTGCACCCTTCTGCAGGTCGTTTGTGCCATTAACGACGTCCTGCTCCAGCGAGTCATCCGCCTGCGGGACGTGGAGGCTACGGTGGCCAGCTTCGCTGCCCTGGGGTTCCCCAACTGTGGGGGAGCCCTGGATGCAACCCACATCCCCGTCCGTGCCCTGGAGCATCGAGCGGCCCATTTCATAAACCGAAAGGGATACTTCTCCATTGTACTCCAGGCCCTCGTGGACCACTGTGGCTGCTTCCTGGACATTTATGTGGGCTGGTCCGGCAGGGCACACGATGCCCGCATTCTACGAAACTCCGGCCTGTTTGGCAGGCTGGAGGCGGGCACTTTCTTCCCCCAGCGGGAATTTACTGTCGGGGACATGCCCATGCCCACGTGTGTTGTGAGGGACGCAGCCTACCCCCTGCTGCCCTGGTTAATGCGGCCGTACACGGGGCGGACAGACCACAACTGGGCACGGTTCAACGACCGCCTGAACCAGGCCCGCAACCAGGTGGAGTGCACCTTCGGCTGTCTGAAAGCCCGGTTTTGCTGTTTGCTCACCTGTCTGGAGATGGGTGAGCAGAATGTCCCTGAGGTAGTGGCTGTGTGCTGTGTGCTCCACAACATTGTGGAGCAGAAGGGGGAGGCCTTCCTCCCGGCATGGATGGCAGGCGAGGGCCAGGCCTTTGAACAGCCCCGCACAGCTGCCATCCACCAGGCGCACCATGATGGGGTGCGCATCCAGGAGGCCCTGATGGAGATGTTCTCCCAGGCCCCACAGTAGGGTCACCACTGTCTCCCTTGACATCTCCCTCCCATCCCCAACCCTTCCCTCCTCCCCTCCCCTTACCTCCCAATAAACAACCAACACAGGTTTTTTTGGAAAATGTTTTGAACTTTTTATTTACAATGGGGGGATGTAGGGTGGGAGGGGGGAGGAGGCTCTGAACTGGGAGGGGGGAGCTACTGCTGGGAGGGGTGGCCCCTGTGACTGCCTCTGGGGGGATGGACCATGATGTGTGGTTGAGGCTGCATCGGGGCAGGCAGCACGGGGAGGTGAGCTGGATGGGGTGCATCACAAGGGGGAATTGCGGGAGCAGGAGGGGCGGCAGGAGAAGGGGGCATGGGCATTGGTATAGGAGGGATGGTGGGTGCATGGGGCAATGCTATGCCGTAATGCACCGCGTGCCCAATGTGCATGGTGAGGGCGGTGATGGCCTCTCCAATGCAGTCACACTGGGCCTGGAAGCAGCCCCAGGCCTGCTGGCGCCACTCCAGGTCTGCCTCCACCCAGCGTGTGATGGCCGCCTCAATGCGTTTGACGGCCTGGATGTGCCGCCAAAGAAGTTGGTCCCACTGCCGGACCCGCCGGCTTGGTGCCTGGGCGGTTAGGGGTGCTGCCGCTGCCACAGGGCTGGAGGGTCCCCTGCTCCTGCTTGGTCCCGCTGCAGGGAACAGAGGAAAGGATGGGTCAGTCAGGCAGCCCGGCCACCGTCCCCACACCCCATGCCCTCCACCCCTGAGCCCAGGTGACACCACAGTACTGTGGCTTGGGCCCACTTGTTCCCCCCGTGTTGTATGTTTGCATACAGGACCGCCCCCAGAGAAGGGTGCTCCTCCATGTATTGTAACCACCGGTCTGTGTCCTAGCCCCTTGGCGGGGGGGGGGGGGGAAGGGAGGGGCGCGTATGTTATGTTAACCTGTGGAACTCTCTGCCAGGGGAGGCTGTGAGGCTTTGGGCTAATCAATGGTGTTTGACAGGGAGCAAGATGAATCCCCACAACAGTGCCTGGGAGCACATATGGCAGATGTGGTCTGGGCTCTCAGAGCCCCATCACATGGGATGTCTCCTGGATGGAACCAGGGGTGACTGGGGAGTGTACCATCCTTGCAGCGAAACTCAGGTGGCCCTAGGGCCGGCCCGAGCGCTTCCCCCCCTCCCCCTCCCGCTAGCCCTCTCACATGTAGCCCAGGGGCATGTGTGGCCGCAGTGGGGACTTCCCTCGGGGGGCAAGCCAAGGCACCGGGAGCAGGCGAGGGGCTCAGTGGGGGCCATGCTCACAGGGCTGTCGCGGTTTTCCCAGGAGCAGCTGGCTATGCCGCACAGCCAGGCATGGAACAGTGTGCTGTTCTGTGTGCTGCACCCTTCCAGAGGTGTGGGCTCTGGCCTGAGCCCCTGGGGCCCTGGCTAGTTCCAGCTGGGTGGAAGCCCCTTTTCTCTCATTGCAATGTTCCTTCAAGGACATAGTCACCAAGAGCCTGATAACTTGTCTAGTAAAGTTGGTAGAAAGACTTCTGTTGATTTCAATAGGCTCTGAGGTGGGACTTGCCTATGGAGGGATGGTATTTCCTTCATGACTTTTCTTCACTGCTGCACAGCTGCTGTCAAGTCACGTGAACCCGGCTTACCCTGCTCAGCATTTAGCCCAGAGTGAAGTGACTCTCTGAAAAGTCCATTGAATGGGCAGCAAATAAAATTATACTCTCTGGCTGTGTCTAGACTGGCATGATTTTCCGCAAATGCTTTTAATGGAAAAGTTTTTCCGTTAAAAGTATTTGCGCAAGAGAGCGTCTAGATTGGCACGGACGCTTTTGCGCAAAAGCACTTTTTGTGCAAAAGCGTCCGTGCAAATCTAGACGCGGTTTTGCGCAAGAAAGCCCCGATGGCCATTTTTGTGATTGGGGCTTTTTTGCGCAAAACAAATCTGAGCTGTCTACACTGGCCCTTTTGCGCAAAAGGACTTTTGCCCGAACGGGAGCATCAAAGTATTTGCGCAAGAAGCACTGATTTCTTACATAAGAACGTCAGTGCTCTTGCGCAAATTCAAAATAATCAGCATAACGCCTTTGCGCAAGAGGGTTTTTCTTTGCCCAAGATGGGGCAGTGTAGACAGCTCCATCTTGCGCAAGAGCCTCTTCTGCAAAAATGGCGGCTCATTAGTTATGCAAATGAGGCTCGGCGATATTCCACGCTGAGCCTCATTTGCATAGCTCTGGTGCAAGATCGTGCCAGTATAGACACAGCCTGTGTGTATAGGCCAGAACCTTAGCTCATTTAAACTGATGTAGCTGGTGTAAATTTATTATAATTTATTATAAGTCTTCAGTAAATAAAGATTAGTTCAAATGGCTCTTGGTGGGTTCCTTTTTAAGCACTTCTGCATGTATCTGCCACAGAGGCAGTTGGCAATAACATTTTATTTGCTCTATTCAAGCAGGTGTCATTGGAGTCAAATTCTTCCATGAATTCCAATACCCCGCTGGTCAGAATCACTCGCTTCTCATCCAGCGATGGGCCAATACTAGCAAATATCTCTGAGCTTGAATTGCCTGCTGATCCCAAGTGGGAATTCACAAGATCTCGGTCAGTCAAACTGCACGCTGAATGATACGTGTTGTTTGTCTGTGTTCATTCCACTTGTCGGCATGGTCGCATATGAATTCATTTGTTTGTGTCTCTCACTTCAGCCTGACTCTGGGGAATCGGCTGGGCGAAGGTTGTTTTGGTCAAGTGGTGATGGCAGAAGCGATAGGGATTGATAAGGAGAAACCTAGCAAGGCCATCACTGTAGCTGTCAAGATGTTAAAAGTTCCAGAGAACAGCACCATGAAGGAATGACAGGAGGTGGGGCTGTTACAGAGGAATTTGCCCTTGGCATTTATATGGATGGGGGGGGGGGTTTGTTTTTTTTCTAAAAATATAGTCTATAAGAAGAGCTAACCCAGTGTTTCTTAACCAGTGGTACGAGTACCCTTAGGGGTACTCAAGAGAAGTCTGGGGGGATGTCAACATACCTGAAATTTGGAGAAAACTGAATTTTTGTGTTAAGTTTTACAGCACTTTTATTATTTTTGTACTTTTTACACCCAAAAATTTCAATGCCCGCCCAGCTACAATTAAGTTGTTGAAATAAATGTGTGTGTCTGAAAGCTGTAGGGACTGGGGATACTTTTTTTTTTTTTGAGACATACGGAGCTTACCTAAGGCTAAATCCCCCCTCCGATTCTGTAACTAGTGCTTGTTTACACAGAATCCTGGTAGGGTGGGTCTCAGGTGCCCTTCTGTTCTCCCCTGACTTGCTGTGGCTGGGGGGCAGGTGCCCCTCCCTCCCCAGGTCTACACCTGCCACAGTGGGGGGGGGGGAAGGGTGAAGGCACCCCTTTCCTGGTTTCCTGACCTGCTGGAACTGCGGGGGGACAGGTGCCCCTTCCCCCAGTCTAAACCCAGGCCCATCCCCACTCTGCAGGAGAGGGGTACCTATCCCATGGCCCTCGCCCTGGAGCTGCCGCAGTGGGGCAGAACCCTTCCCCTACCCAGGTGCTGTTGTAGGGAGAAAGCTGGAGAGAGTCCTCTCTCCCTGCCATAGCCATGGGGCAGCCTGCACCCAAAACACCTCATCCTCAGCCCCACACCTGCACCCCAACCTTCTGCCCAAGCTCCCACTTGGAACCCTTCAGCCCCACCCCCATCCTATGACAAAATTAATTGTGCACACATGTGACAAAAATCAGAGGGAATACTGGGTGTTACATTAAGCCATGGTCTAATAGATACAGGACTGGGTTTGGCCCCAGGAGATCAGAATTTAGTTCCTAGCTCGGCAGCAAGTTTCCTGAACGATGATGGGCAAGTCTATTTAAAATAGGGATAATGCTTCCCTTTCTCATAGTGGTGTGTGTATAAAATTCTTTCAGGATTGTGAAATGTTCATGTATTTGGGTGATGAGGGTCATATAAGCACTTCAGAAGATTTTCATATCAAATTCAACCCTGGCCAAGTCCCTCAATAGTTGAAGAAGAGGTGAAACAATGGGGTTGGTTGGGTTCCTCCACATTCTCCTCTATTTTCCCTGCCTAAAACACAGAACCTGCTGTAATTTGACCAGCATTCCCTTCTGTGCTGTGGAAAATCCCCGGAGGGGAGTGGCATGGCTAAGCCACAGCAAGAAGTGCTTTCGTTCTGCACAATATCACTACTAGCACCAGTTGAAACTTTTTTCAAAGAACAAATTTATTCCATAAGAAAAAAGGAGGGGGGGGGGGGGTTGATGAAGCCTCGTCAGTCAATTTTGCTGAAACTTTTTTTGAGGGAAAATTTCCAATGTTGTCAAACTGAAATATTTTGCTGTTTTGGAAACTGACAAATTTTGGTTTTCCAATTTATTTATTCTGGGGGCTTTTACTGCTACTTTGTAACAGTTTTGCTAACTGGAGAAAGTTGAAAACCAGTAAAAGGTATGAAAAGTGTTTCACCCATTTAATCACTTTTCTTGCCTGCCCCGATTCGTTTCAAGTATGAAAAAACAGGGAAACGTTTGTGTGTGTGCAAAAAGACAGGATAGAATGCAGGAGAAGCTCTAAAAATCCTAAAATTAAAATTGACAACCAATTTTTTTTCCAGTTTCTAAGCATCAAAACAAAACACCTGGGCTGTATCTAGACTGGCCAGTTTTTCTGGAAAAATCAGCTGCTTTTCCGGAAAAACTTGCCAGCTGTCTAGACTGGCCGCTTGAATTTCCGCAAGAACACTGACGATCTCATGTATGATCGTCAGTGTTCTTGCGGAAATACTATGCTGCTCCCATTCGGGCAAAAGCCCTCTTGCGCAAATGGTTTTGCGCAAGAGGGCCAGTGTAGACAACGTGGTATTGTTTTGCGCAAAAAAGCCCCGATGGCTAAAATGGCGATCGGGGCTTTCTTGCACAAAAGCGCATCTAGATTGGCCAGGGACGCTTTTCCGCAAAAAGTGCTTTTGCGGAAAAGCGTCTGTGCCAATCTAGACACTGTGTTCCGAAAATGCTTTTAACGGAAAACTTTTCCATTAAAAGCATTTCCGGAAAATCATGCGAATCTAGACGCAGCCCTGATGTTTTATTTTCACATCAAAATTTTTCAGAATTTTGTTTGGCAATAAGTTTTAATCTTTCAGGATTTCAACCCAGTTTGGGATAAAAGCAAATATTAACATTTCCCACAAGATAAAAATTTCATTTCCTGACCAGCTCTCATAAATGCCCAGATAGCCAGTCATCATTCACTCAGTGTATAACATATCATAGTATTATTGCACTAAGCTATGCTTTTACTTTCTAGACTAAAAGACATGCCCATTCCCTTCCTCACTTTCTTGTTTTTCTGTCTTTGTCAGATGATGCTACTGACAAGGATCTTTCTGACGTGGTGTCCGAAATGGAAATGATGAAAATGATTGGGAAACACAAAAATACCATTAACCTCCTAGGTGCCTGCACACAGGATGGTATGTTTCAAAGAAAGCTATATACTACCATCGTTCTTCATGATTTCAGTGGTAAATCAGTCCCATGCTGCTCTATGGTGCACATTAGTTCAGTCTTATGTACACCATACCTCTACTGCAAGTTCCTGGCCCGGCAAGCACAAGGATTTTTCCTCTAATGTAATGTATTATTGTTCTTCTGGAGTTTCTTATTCAGGCTGTGTAGAGGCAGGACGATTTTATCCTTTTCTTGTGCATCTGAGTTGACCACAAGAGTAATTGTGTGCACAGTCATAACTAACTGTGCTTTGTTCAGTGAGATGTTGGGTGATTTTTGTATATTGGAGCAAATATCTGGTCTTAGTGCAACACTGATAGGGGGAAACCAAACTTGGGGCCTCTGGAGCTTAGTGCATGAGCCTCTACATCTTGGGCTATAAGCCAGCTGGGGCTCTTAGCTAAGGCTGTATGTAAAGCAAACTCATTCTCTCTCTCTGTAAGTCAGTGGTCTCCAACCTTTTTAAGCACAAGATTGCTTTTTGAATTTAGGTGCAATCCAAGATCTACTTCAAATATAAATACCCTTGCCCCGCCTCCTTCTCCTTCTCTGAGGCCCTGCCCCTGCTCACTCCATCCTCCCTCTCTTGCCCATCCGCCCTCACTTTCATCAGGCTGGGGCAGAGGGTTGGGGTGCAGACTCTGGTCTTGGACTAAAGGATCTGGAGTGTGAGCTGCTCTTGGGGCAGGCAGGTGGGGTACTGCAGGGGGTTCTAGGTGCAGGCTCTGGGAGGGAGTTTGGATGCAGGGATGCTCGGGGCTGGAGCAGGGCCTTGGGGTACAGGAGGGGAGTTCATGACTGGGGTAGGGTTTCAGGATGTTGGTTCCAGCTGGGCACTGCTTACCTCAGGTAGCTCCTGGGTGGTGGTGCAGTGGGGCTAAGGCAGGCTCACCCCTGCCCTGGCCCTGTACCACTCCCTAAAGCAATCATCAAGCTCCCTCCCAAGTCCTGTCGTGCCCCCCCCCCTCTGATCTGTAGGGAAAGGATACAGAGTGGGGGGAGGGACCTTGACATCAGCACCCCTGCACTCCCTCCCCTGCCCTGCACAGAAAGCCGAAGGTTCCCCAGTGGGAGGGGCTGCTCCAAGGCAAAGGGCAGGAGATACACAGCAGTGCGGGGAGGGGCAGCTGAAGTTCTGGCACTTGACAGCCTCTTGGCCAAACCAGTCAGGATCACCTGTCAGAGGCTCTAAGAGCTACCAGTAGATCCCGATCTACTGGTTGGTGACCACTGCTGTAAGTGGTCTCAGTGCTGCTACATAGGACAGTGAACCACACTCAGCAGGTGTGTGGGCTGTATTAGGAAGGTCTCTACTTGTTATCAATACTATTCTTTATTCAAATGTCTTTCCTTATTGCCCTTCTCTTTCATTGGGGATGGGGCGGGAAGTAGAGCTGGAGGCAGAGAGGCTGGTGGTTTGACTGTTTGTTACTTACTCACTGAATGCTGAAAATATGCTGGGCAAGGCTTAGCCTTGTGGTTAGAACATTGGCATTGAGTCCCCACTCTGTGGGTTTAGGCAAGTCACGTAATACCCTCGACGTCTAAGCCTCCCCAGTCATCAAACAGAAAGGGTAATGCTCACCCACGGGGCTGTTAGGCTTCACTTATTTTTGTGGATGGCTCTGAAGAGACGTGTCTGTGAGAGGCTGCTTGGAAGTCAAGAGGCCTGAGTGCTGTTCCTATCTAACTTTCTTGGGTACTTTGGTGGCCCTCAATACCATGCTATTTTTTGCTGGCAGGCTCGCTCTATGTTCTGGTAGAATATGCGTCAAAAGGGAACTTGCAGGAATATCTCAGGGCTTATTGGCCGCCTGGCATGGACTATTCCTCCAACACTTGCAAGCATCCAGAAGAGCAGCTAACATTTAAAAATTTAGTCTCGTGTGCCTACCAGGTGGCCCGTGGCATGGAGTATTTGGCATTTCAGAAAGTGAGTTGAGAGACTTGGAGCTTGTTATTATTTATCACATACGTGTAGTGCCACAGGTGCGCACAGCGAGTGCTGCCCATAGGAGCCCAAAAGTACAAGAGATGTTTTTACAATAAGAAATGTTCTAGCTACTTGCAAAGAAGCTTTGAAGCTCATTTGTATATTATCATATCCATTTATGAGCAGCTTAGTGGGTTTCCTCCTTGCTGTAATCAAAAATCCACCAGTAAGAATGTGAACAGTGTGGCCATGCCTGGGCACTGCAGAGACCTCAGCTGTGTGCTTTCAATGAGCAAATACAAATGGCAAACACCAGAAACATCTAAATGCAGAAGTCATAGACTTTCAGATGTCCGATCCTCTGTCAATAAACGCTGCTATCTAAAGAGCTGTACGCTGCCTCTTGGTAGTGTCCAAATGGCAGCAAAATTGAAGGTCAGTTTAAGAGAGAATCTCATCTCTGGCAATACTGAGCAATAGCGACAATAGTGGCCGCTTTTCAGGAATGCTGAAAGTGGAGAGCACTGAGGCCAGGGCAGAGACCCACCCTGTGATAAACGCTCTTTACAAGTTACCGGTGAACAAAGACTCCTCTGTTAACTCAGTGAAGGATTTGGCCCGTTGATAACAGGACCTTACAGAGAGCTGTCCACGAGCGCTGAAAGACATGAAAAACAGAGACGCGCATGAGTTTTGCTGCTGCTCTCATACTTGCTACTCCTGATTCACACTGATGCAAGTAATTGGAGAATCGAGCCTTTTAATTCATCAGGTCTTGCATTGCCCTCCTAATTAAGGTTGCCAGATGGTTTAACCAAAAATACCAAACACCTTCCCCCCTTCCCCCAAAAAAAAACACCAGGGAAAAAAATCTGTTGGGGGGAGAAAAAGCGCTGTGCCTTTACATGGCCCCGTGTGCCTCACTCCCCTGTCCTTGCCAGCCGTGGCAGGGGAAAATTGTCCCTGCCGGGCTTCCGTCCGAGGGAAACAGGAAATACTGGACATTTTACATGTCCGGTATTTTCTGGGTTTTTTTTTTTTAACCGGACAGGGGATGCGAATACCAGACTGTCCGGGTGAATACCAGACACCTGGCAACCCTACTCCAAATGCAGAAAGCATAACCCCTACCTCCACCCCCATTTTACTAATGGGGAATTAAGATGTTATTTTACACAGTGATTCAGTTGTAAAACAGGAAAACAAATCTTGGTGTCTGATTCCCACTGCCTTACAGTAAACCATTAGCCCATGCTCTGCTCCCGGGAGAAAAAACAGTGGTGGCAGCTTGATATACTCCTTAAACCTCATTTTTTGAGGATTATTTCGAGGGAAGGGTTTTCTCCCGAAATAACCCCGCAGGGACCGAATTTGTTATCTTGAAAGCCGCTATTCCGGAAAAGCGGCAGTCTGTGATTATGCAGATGAAGCACGGGATATTTAAATCCCCGCTTCATTTGCAGTTTCGGATGTCTACATTTGCATTCCTCCCTCAAAGGAGGAATCAAGTATAGACATACCGTGAGACTGCATGTGGTACGGTTGACACACAGGGTGAAGAAATGAAATAGTGCAGCTTTATTGGCTTTGGAGTAAATGCAACAGCACCTCATAAACCACGCATCATAAGCAGTTTTAACGAGACCATATTCATTTCTGTGCTCACCTTTCTCAGTGCATTCATCGAGATTTGGCAGCCAGGAACGTGTTAGTCACTGAAGACAATGTGATGAAAATAGCTGATTTTGGCCTAGCCAGAGATGTTCGCAACATCGACTGTTACAGGAAAACAACCAGCGTGAGTATGGCGCTGCCAAGTGCATGGGAGTTCCTGGTGGGGGGGAGGAGTCAGCAGCAAATGCCCTTGGACCACACCTTATTTTTGAATAAGTTACTGCATTGAGCAAAAGAGTTTGGCCCTGATCCAGCAGTTGATAGCAGAGAGGCAGGCCCGGGGCAACCCAACAGAGAGCCCTGTTGAAATCAGTTCAGTCTGCTGTGCACTGCCAGTTGTAGGATTGGTGCCTTCATGGCATTTTATTAGGGACGGATATTTCTAGAATTGATTGGATCTGTGACTCTAAGGTGCAGTCACATACACCATAAGCTTTGATGAAGTGAAACTTACTCTATACTGAAGGAGAAACCGTGCCACTCTGGTTGTTCCTATTCACTGCAGCTGTGGTCATACTGACCCTGAACTTTCCTATACCCCTCACTTCACAGGACGTAACTTGTTCTAGCACTGTCAGATACAAATTAGCCATAGGCTGGAAGCTCTAGGAGTTTGTATACAGGAATGAATTCCTGCAATTTAAGTTGCCTCGGGAAGCACTTTCATATGACCCTTGTTCTGGGTCTCTGGCATGCATTGCTTCTCCCATTGAGCTCCTGGCAGGGTGAGAAGCCCTGTTGAAATTAAAAAACACCCCCATTTGATTTCAGCGAGCCCATAGGGAAGCCATTGGGTGAACTCACGCTGTGCATTTTCCCTCTACTTCTTACTAAGCAGCATTTTTGCACTAAGTTGAATGGGCTGTGCAAGCCAGTAAGACTTGTGGGTGCCGATCCCACTCTATTTTGAAAAAATCCAGTCCCATAGTTGCCTTTGCACATGATGGATACTGGTTTTTTTAGATGCTTCAATACATGAAACCTGCCTTGGCAGTGAAATGCAGCATGCAAGAGGGGAGGGTGTTTATAACACAGCCGCTCGGTGAAGAGTAGGGATCAAATGTTATAATCTGTTTACATGTGGCCACTATAGCCTTGCACAGTGATCAGGGAAGCAGATGTGGTTGCCAATGAAAATGTTTCAAAGTGGATTAGAATAGAAGATTCAGATGGTGCTCTTGTGGCTGATATGCTGATGGAACATTCCCTTTGTCTTCCTAATTACAGGGTGTGTTGCCTGTGAAATGGATGGCTCCAGAAGCATTGTTTGACTGAGTCTGTACTCACCAGAGCGATGTGTAAGCATCACCCACATTTGCTTTTATTTTAACTTTTTTTTTAAAACAAAATACTAGAGACTTTAAAGAGAAATCACTTCTAAGCACACATGGGAATTCTGACCTTTGAGCCTAGTGCTGATGAAGACTGATAGCAAAAAACAAATTCTGTGCTTGGCAGTAAGCTTTGTAATTAACTTTGAAATACGGTTCTGTATGTGCTGCATTGCCCTGCCCTCAGCGAGTCGCTTTGATCCAGAGAGCTCTAAGCCTTCTAGCACCTGCATAAGCATAAGCAAGTGTTTCATACCCAGATTGTAGATGAGCCGACTTAATTGCAGAAAAGCTTGATCTTGTAGTCTTTGCTCAAACAGAATTACCGTTGACTTTGATCTGGACAGTCACACTTAACTATAGAAGGAGGCTCAGGGCTTACTTGCCTTGCTCCGAGTTACTGGAGCTGGTCAGACAAGAATTCATTAAATACAGGATCTGATCAATTTTGTTTTTTGGGGGCCAACTAATGTATTGTGCAATCCATGTTTGCTTTGCTAGCTTTAGTGACTGTATGCTGTAAGAACATGGTATAACTGGAATGAAGAGCACAACAGGCTGGTGAACCATTTCAGGTCACTGACGAACTCAGCGCTCTCTACTTTCACTTACATAAAAGCTGAAATCACCCAGCCAAGCATGATGGCTACTTCATTTTGTAATAGTGGGCTCCTTGAGCCAGTTAGCAGAAAGTTGGTGGGACTGCCAAACTCATCATTTCAGCACTTAGGTAACACAACATTGGGCACAACAGTTTACCTAAGCTAGACACAGAGAGAGAATCTCTATTTTAAAAAAGAAACTGAAGGAGGTAAATGCTATTTTGAAATAGAGGACTTTTAAATGTAGAACAGCTGCAGTGTGACAACATGTCACATTAGTCATCTGCTGATTTTTGTAAGGGGGGTTTCTTGCAGTCCAGCCAGTGAAATGGGGGTTGTAACAAGCAAGTTTTGGTATCAGCTTGCACTGTGGCCTGTGTTTCCTAGCCTGTGATTCAGTGAAGCTGTGCATGAATAATTTGATTTGTTCCATTCAGTGGAGCTGGTGGAAGATCTAACAGAGTCTGGGGTAATAAATGGGTTGTCACCTATCAGATTAAATGCTCATTTCAGTTTCAGACATGGTACCTGGGATTTCTTTGCTGTTGAGTTGGATCAGCAGAGCTCTCCAAATAACTAATAAAAATGGCCTAGGAAATTAGCCATGCTATTGATGGTTGTGTTAGCTATGCATGGCTGCACTGAAATAAGTAAAAATGAACAAAACAAACAAACAAAAAACTTTATTGAATTTTAAACACCTTTCTTTGGTTCCCAGCTGGTCTTTTGGAGTGCTGCTATGGGAGATCTTTACTTTGGGTGGGTCTCCATATCCAGGAATTCCAGTCGAGGAACTCTACAAACTCTTGAAAGAAGGCTATCGGATGGAAATGCCAGCCTACCGCACTCTTGACCTGTAATAGCTTCATTTCTAGAAAATTTGCCTGGTGCATTAGTTTATTTTCCTTCTTAATTCAGTTTCTCCAGTCCCTTTTCTAGTGTGTGTCTAAATATCACTGCCTGTTCCTTTGTCTGACCCCCACTTACATACTGTTTAAGCATGCCCTGCTGTGTGATTGTTCGGCTGGCTCCAGATAGACTTATCGAGCCTGATACATTTAGATTGAATATGTCAGTTACAGACAAAATATGCAGCTATGCTTGGTTGTTTCGTGTCAACTCAAAGCCCACATCAGCTATGGATTTGCCTCGAGAGGTTCAGGCATCAGCATAATTAGCAATTGTATAGGGGCTTATGTGTTGGGGGGAGGTGGGGAAAGAGTCCTGCTTAGCGCCCCCTCCGCCTCCCCTCTTTTGGCTAGCACACCGCCTCTTGGTGACTTACCTTTTGAACACAGCTTTTCCTGCCTCAAGTATTTGTTTGATTGCTGCACTACCCCAGAAAAACAAGTATTTATATTTCACATGACCCCTGTAATAAAGGGATCTGTGACAGATTGCTCAATAGAACCTCTTTCTGTTCAACATGCAGTTGCCTGTATTTGTAAAATGGGCCAAATTCTGTCGTCTTGGGTAGAATTAAGTGATATACAAGTCAGGAGAGGATTTGGCCCACCCAGATCAATGACAAATAGTAACAGGGACATAAGCTCTTCTGTCCAATCATTGCACGGTGGTCACTGTCAGTGTTCCCTCTAATTTTTTCCATGCATGTGCAGAATAAATGTTATGTTCACCAAGACATGTGCGACTGTGCACTACCAGTAGGCTTACATCCTGCCAGCTGTGAGTGCTGTACTAATCAACGGGGAGGCATTTGAATCTCTGCTGGGTAGCTGCCTGAGCTCAGCTTACAGGGAATGCTGGTCACTGTGAAAATGAAAAACACTTTCTCTAGCCCGAGGCTGGTTCTGAGCCTCAGAAAATGGTATTGTTACATTTAGTCTCCTTCCTTGTTGTTTCAGCTTCAGTAACACCCTAAATCAGTGTTTCTCAACCTTTTTTTAAATAAAGTACCTACAGTTTTCAGACAGATTTTTTTTTTCACACAAATTTTTTTTCTACCATTGCAACACATTTCTTTTAAACAACTTAATTGCAGTTGGGCGTGCGATGAGATTTTTGGGTGTAAAAACTACAAAAATAATAAAGCGCTGTAAAACTTAAAACAAAAATTCAGTTTTCTCCAAATTTCTGTTGGGTTGACGTACCCCCCCCCCCCGACTTCTCTTAAGTACCCCTCAGGATACTCGTACCACTGGTTGAGAAACACTGCCCTAAATGAATGTGAGTTTAAGTAACATTTAATTGCCTGTATCCCTGCAGCAGGACGGAGGCAGGACAAATCACTATTCAGTGAGCCTTGTGGTATCAATACTCCATTTTAAGCCTATTGACTCGCCGTTCCCTGCTGTTGTCTTTTAACTCTTCCCCGGTCCAGTTGGCTTTGCCTGCTCCATGCTGTGGACAAACTGGGCCTGCAGTGTATTGGATATAAAAACAGACCAATCTGTATGAAATTGGTATGTGCTCTTGTTTTACAAGGGCTTTTCATCTCTGAGGGGAAACACCTTCGCCTGTAAACATCATTGGTTACTTCTCGGGACAGGGCACTCAAGACTGGAAGGCCTGATGAGTGTCCTTTTCCTCTCACTTGCTCTCAGAAAAGTGACCAGGAGGAGCCAGACCCTTATCGTTGTTCATCATGCAAACCAGATTTCCAGCTTCTGTTTGGATAACCCAATGGCTTCCTCTTCAAATGATTACATTTATGGCCAGCACTGTGATTTGCAGGCTCTCCACCATGTAGAGGGAGAGTGCATGTCTGTCAAAGAAATCAAAGTGTGAATTTCCTCCTCTTTTTTTTTTCCTTTTGGGGCCTCCAGTCTGGTCCTGCTGCCAGGACCATGAATGTCAGGCTACATAAAGCTCAAAGCCATTGGCATGTACTCCCTGTTAGAGTTGCCAAGGATGGTGTGAGAGCCAGCTACAGTAATAAACCTGCTGATAGGCCTTGCTGCCTCTCTCAGGACTTTGTACCCTGAGGTTTAATTCACTTGCCACACCAAGCTTCCATACCTGTCCCTCTTGGGCCCCTGGTATTGCGGGCAGTGTGCTGGAGAGATTTCCCGAGGGGATCGTCACCTTTACTGCTGCAGGCGTTCTAGCTGGGTTGTTTTATGCCCTGTAGCAGGCTGTGGGTTCCAGTCCAGAAGGAGCTGTGTGTCATGTTGCTTAGGTCAGTGCAAAGGAATGGGGGCTGGCATGCCCCACCAGCTTGGGCTGAAGCCTGGATGTGCTGGGATATGTGTGCGCATATGTGCTCCTCCTGCCACTACCAAATCACAGGAAAGATCTCTTGCTTTTTGTTCTCCTCAGGTATTTGACCATGAAGGAGTGCTGGCACGTAGTCCCATCGCAACGGCCAACTTTTAAGCAGCTAGTGGAAGACCTGGACAGGGTCCTAACTGTAACATCACCTGATGTAAGTGTTTCTCTCTGGCTAAAGATCAGTCCTGAGCAGAGATGGGTCTGAACCAGAACCCAGAAGTTGATCTTCCTTGAGCGCTGGAGGGTGGCTTGAAAAGTCAGAGCTGGCCCCTACTTTTATAATGGAATAAGCCAAAATCCCAGATCCCAAAACTTCAGGGGTGTTCAAAACCCAGCTCTGACAGCCCAGCTCTAGCCCTAATGCTTGTGTTAATGGAAAAGCATTGCAGCATCATTTGCGCTTTCTTATCCTCCACCATGTAACCGTGTGACTTTTCTCCTTGCAGGAGTATCTTGACCTCTCAGTGCCATTCGAGCAGTATTCCCCTACCTGCCAGGACACACACAGCACCTGCTGGCTGTGTCTAGACTGGCCAGTTTTTGTGCAAAAGCAGCCGCTTTTGCGCAAAAACTAGCCAGCTGTCTACACTGGCCACTTGAATTTGCACAAGAGCACTGACGTTCTAATGTAAGAAATCAGTGCTTCTTGCGCAAATACTTTGACGCTCCCATTCGGGCAAAAGGGCCAGTGTAGACAGCTCAGTTTTGTTTTGCGCAAAAAAGCCCCGATAGCTAAAATGGCGATCGGGGCTTTCTTGCGCAAAAGCGCATCTAGATTGACCGTGCCAATCTAGACGGTCTCTTGCGCAAATACTTTTAACGGAAAACTATTCCGTTAAAAGCATTTGCGCAAAATCATGCCAGTCTAGACATAGCCGCTGTGTATTGCCAGATGCACATGTCTTCCCAAGCACTAGCAGTAAAATGGTGTCATCAGGACACAATGGCTCCAAACCCACAGACGGACCCTGTGGGGGGGAAACTCATGAATGTAGGCTTGCGAGACACCAAGGACAAACCAGTGAAGGATCTTTGAATGAAATTGCTTGTTAATTCAGGAAGCTTTTTTTATAGTTGAGCCGCAGAAGGGTTATAAGGATTGGGGTTATTTTTTTTCTTTCTATTTTGCTGTATAAGAAGTGAAAAAAAGCACTGTTTGGCCTGAAGGAACTAATCTCCTGCCAAGATGTTTTTTTTTCAAACAATAAAAAATGTTAAATCTAGAGGTGCTGACCTCTGGACCTCCGGTAACGTATTATCCGGTGCCAGAGTTTCCATTCTGTGCCTGCAATACCAAGAGGAAAAAAATCTTTCTCGGGGAGAAGTATAAAGGATGTAGAAATTCTTTGCTTATGCAATCTGTACATGAACCTTTTTGGTGAAGCTGAAAAACCACATTGCCTGCAGGGATTAATATATTTATATAAATAGCTATATTTTTGTTGGTTGGGGTTTTTTTTGTAGTTGCATGATTATTACCCAGCTACTTAGAATTTTTTTAAAAGATTCCTTTTTTAAAAAAATATAGTCGAAGTCTCAAAGGAATTATCAGTTTGGTGGCAAACAGTGGTTTGACTGTAATAGATCATTACCCACTCTTGCATTTGAGCTGAGAGTGACTGGTTTATACAGACATTACAAGCAGAAGGGCAAATACATGAAGGTCATTGTAACCTATTCATTTTTGGGTTCATAGGGAGGAAAGTGTCAAAGTGGCTGGTGTAGAGGTGCCACGTGCCTCCAGCAAATTTCAAAATAATGAAATCACAAGCAGAATTAGTCTGTGATCTTGCAACTTTTTACACATGGGAACACTGTCTTGTGGGGGGTGAGGATGGTGCTTCTTTTGGATGCAGTGGTTTGTCAGTGCGCTGCAGAATCAGGCCCTAAGAATGTAAAACTTACACTCTTGAGATGGAGATTTGAGTTTTTGGTGTTTGCCTTTAAAGTCCAAGAGAAGCAGCTATTCAGTACTTCTCCCCTTAAAAGCTAGCAAGTTGTCTCCATCAACCCACAGTGACTTGGAGAGAGAAATTATGGGTACCTGTAGGCAAATCTAGGATATACTGATCTGGCAAAAGATTGTGTGTTTTATATCTTCACAGTTTTGTTTTAAAAATTGTATCTTAACATGTATATTTGTAAATTTACTTATAGACATTAACATACCTGTTCATTGGTTGAAATAGCATAGCATTACTGTAAACTTTAAAATTTACTGCGTTTAAGGTTTTTTTTAACTTATTAAATATGGAGAAAATATATTAATCTTTTGTGTTTACAGGAAATATTGAGAGAATGTATAGATGTACAGTACTTAACGAATTATATTTAAGGTTCTAAATATATATTCATTTTTTAATAATTAGTTTATCCATTACAGTGAGCAAAGGTAAGTTTATTTTGCAGTACATCATCAGTGGTTAAATCCAAATAAATAATAGTTTCAAATCATTTTTACGTATTTGAAAACCAAGGCCAAGAATTCTTCCATCAGTTTAACCACTGTTCATTAAGAGGGTGTGGGTGTTTATTTTTCTAGTTTTAAATGAAAGTGGTATTTGTGGTTGATCTTAAAAACAAGTATGCAGCAAAGCTAAGTGTTGACTTTGAATGATGCATGTTATTTTCTTTTTCTCCTTGCTGGTATCAATGCATTTTTGGATTTACGAAATAACACACACTGGCAAAACGGCAAGAAAAGCTGCATTCTTTATAGGGGAAGTACAAGGTTGTATATCCCTTAAGTCTATGCATGTTAAAAACGCTAATAATGCCTAATTTGCTAGACTTAACTTTGTATGCTATTTATGTGCCTCTGTGCCAAATTACTGTTTAAAAGCACACTAAATAAACAGGGGAACTTCAGTGTGGACCAGAAAGGCAAAGGGAGGTATTTTTATGAGAAGATTTTAACTCTTAATACCTCAGGCTACGTCTAGACTGCATCCCTCTGTCGACAGAGGGATGCAAATCAAGCATGTCGAAATTGCTAATGAAGCAGGGACCTAAATATCCCGCGCTTCATTAGCATGAACATGGCCGCCGCTTTTTTTCGAAACGGAGCTTTTTAAAAAAAAAAGGGCAGTCTAGACGCGGATCTGTCTAAAATAAACCCTTTTTTGACAGATCCTGTAAACCTCATTTTTTGAGGAATACAGGATCTGTCGAAAAAGGGTTTATTTTCGACAGATCCACGTCTAGACTGCCGTTTTTTTTAGAAAAAGCTCCATTTCGGAAAAAAGTGGTGGCCATGTTTATGCTAATGAAGCGTGTGATATTTAGATCCCTCCCTTCATTAGCAATTTCGATGTGCCTAATCTACATCTCTCTGTCGACAGAGAGGTGTAGTCTAGACACAGCCTCAGAGAGGCAAATATAATTACATTCTGGGTTGTTTGGTTTATTTTTTCTTGTGCATCTTACATTAGTATTATTTTTTTAGTATCACAAAGCTCTTCTCATAAAAGGAATAATTTATAATTTGAGGGTATGTTATTTGAAGTTCTTGACAAAGTAGATTTCTATAGATTTGGGAGTTTTTTAAATTAAAGAAATGTTGGTATTTTCTTACATATGTCTGCTAAATTGTACATTCCAAGTACGTAAATCATTAGGTTTCCCATAAAAATGTACAAATTTGTGCATGATTGCAAATATTATTAGATATTATATTGAGGTTTTTACAAGATGTATCTGTAAATTTGTTGACTTTAACATTTCTTAATACAATGTTTATATAGTTTTATAGCCGGGACTGTTATTTTTTAAAGCTTTTTTTTTTAAATTAAAATTCCAATTTTGTTACATTTTATACTGTTGTTACAATCCACAGATTTGCATAGTGTGAATTTGGGGAGAGGTGTGAGCAATTCTATTCAGTTTACTATTGTATTTCTTTTCCTGACAATTGCAGCTGTCAAAGGTATGAAATGAACACTCAATATACCGATTCTGCTTTTAGTAACATGGAAAAAAGGTACTTTTACCCAAAAATACAAATAAATTGTTGAATCTGTTTTTCCAGTTTTAATGGGCCTGTTAAACATTAAAGCCTCTGTTTTCAAGTGTGTCTTTAGTGATTGCCATGGTGAAGAGATATTGCATGGTGTGGCATTATGATATGTATTTATAGGACTAGTCTCCACCCAGATTTTGTGGTGATAAAACTGTTACGGTTGGAGAAGCAATTTTTAACAGTATTAGTTACTCCACTGCAAGCCCAAGTCTACATGCAGGTATAACAGCATACAGGTGCCCAATAATACTAAAAAGTGTATTCCCCTTCCTGTACTGGAATTAGCTATACTTGTATAAGCACTTTTACACAATGTAATTTCACCCACAGCGGGGGAAGTGGTGTGTGAAAGCAGGTTCATCTTTTGTGTAGAGACAAAGCCTTACTCGGTGGGTGAAATCCTAGTTTTACTGAAGCCAATAAGAGTTTTGCCACTAACGTCAGCAGAGCCAGGAGTTCTTCTTCGAGTGCTTGATTATGTCCATTCCGTTTAGGTGTGCGCGCGCCCTGTGCTCAAGTTCGGGAAGCTTTTTACCCTTAGCAGCACCCTTCCCCAGTATTATGTCCCCTGCTCCCACCAACGCAGTTGGGGCCACATTAGTGAAGCTTGGAGGGGGGCGGGGGTTGGAGGAGGGTTTTTTTGCATCTCACTTGTGTGGCCCCCAACTGACTTTTCTGTGGATCAATAACCCCTGACTCAAAACAGGTTTCCTGCCCTTCTCAGAAATAAAGACAATGCAGAAACTTTTTGTGTTTGATATAGTATTTTATGTAAAAATGAAGCCTGGCCAACAAACCCCCATGTGGCCACAGCATCGTAACATTCCTGCACTTCCCTTTTCCCCCAGACCCTACATCTGAGCCTATCATACACTAGAACCCCCTGCCCTGAGCCCCTCACATACTGCAACCCAAATTCCTGAACCCTCACATCCAGAAGTCTGTGGCTTGCTTAGTACCCTAACCCTACATCTGACCCCAACACTGCCCGGCCTAGAGCCCCCTCTCCGAGCCAGTGTCCCCTTATCCACCTCCTCCTGCATCCAGATTTCCTCCCAGAGCTTGCACCTCTCACCCCTTCCCGCATCCAAATCCCTCATTCCCACCCCAGAGCCTACGCATCCTGTCTCAACCCAGCGAGGATACGGCTAGACTGCAGGAGTTTTTCAGGATTCCAGAGATATCCCAGAAAAACTCTTCTGCATCCAGGGATGCATTTGTTCTTCTGCTTCTTTTAGTGGAAGAGCAGACATGATCTTTCGGTCATCCCTATATTCCTCTTTCTACAAGGAATAAGGGGGCTTCCAAAATAAGGAGTTTTTCTGACATTTGGTCCAGTCTAGACAGGCCAAATGTTGGAAAAACCTCTTCCTACAGAAGAATTGGGGAAAAAAAGCAGCAGTATAAGGGTTGGGGGATAGCAAGTGATGGAGAGGAGGAGAATAGAGAGGGTGGGGCTTCAAGGAATGGGGGGGGCGGTAGATCTGGGCTTGTTCTGTCATTTGAAAAATGATCTTGGGTGTAAAAAGGTTGAAGACCACTGCTTTAGTGTGTAAATAGACTAGTTCACAGTTAATTGTTAGGTGTTTGTTCTAAGTAAAGTTAGCTTGTTCTGATCCAGCTCCCCTCGGGAGAGGCCATGCCGGGGCCCCATGGCTTCAAGCCCTGCTGCCGGTACTCCAAGGCGATGCCGTGCGGGGACCCTCATAAAGATTGTCTGAAGTGCCTGGGGGAAGGCCACCTAACACATTTGTGCAGAATCTGTAAGTCGTTTAAGCCGCGAACTAAGCGAGAGAGAGACCCAGACTTAAACTGATCTTAATGGAGTCAGCGCTTCGTCCCGTGGCACCGGAGTCGGAGCCATCGGTTAGGAGCGCACCGGGGTCGACGAGAGACGCCGACCGTGGTTCCAGGCACTCAGCGGCACCGCTCCCAGTCCCCGGTGCTGGCGACTTTGAAAAGGTTGCAAAGAGGCAGATCGCCCGCCAGGCGTGACCACATGGAGCACCAAGGGGCTTCCCCTTCGTCATGCAGATGGCGAAGCCCAGTGAGGGCCAGCACCCCGGAGACCCAAGACCTGCCTTTGGAGTGGAAAAAAAACCAGTATGGCCCCTTTAAGACCTTTGGGGCTTTTTTGCTGGAGGCCATCTTGTTTTCTTTCTCTGTGCCAGAAGGCTGCTTCCCCATGGAACAAGGTAAGGGGAGGGGAGTCCGGGAGGGGTCCGGGGGCTGGGGGTGGGCCTGGGGCCTGGTTGCTGAGTGTGTGTAGGGTTGCCAGGTGTCTGGTATTTTCGTCTCCTGGCAGGGAAAAAAAATCAGAAAATACAGGACATTTTAGGTGTCCGGTATTTTCTGATTTTTTTTTTTTACCAGACAGGAGGTGAAAATACTGGACTGTCTGGGTCAATACCGGACACCTGGCAACCCTAGTGCCTGCTCAGCCCTCCCAGGCTCAGCATTTCCTGACAATGTCCTCCAAAACCACAGCATCATTAGTGGCAGATGAAACAAAATGCTGCAGTTGCATAGTGATTAGTCTTTTGTTAAAGCACACAAAATTACTTCTCTTGCAAGCAACCCAGGGCATATGGCAGGATTGGCCAACCCATTTAACAAAGAGAGCCAAAACAGCGGTGGAAAAAATGAGAAGAGCTGCACCAGAATTGTAAAGCAAAAAAAAAAAAAAAGCCCCCCCCAAACAGAATTGTTGAGCCAAAAAAATAAAATAAAAAAGGAGACTGCCTCTTTAAGATGGCTACCATCTTGGGCGCCATTTTTACAACCCCGCAGCTCCGACCCAGTAAGCACAGGGAAGCCGGGGGGGCGGGCAGCAGGGGCTGTTGGGGGGGGGTGTGCAGGAGCAGCTTCGCAAGCTGCACTTTTGGTGGGCAAGAGCCATGGGTTGGCCACGGCTGCCATATGGAGTGCCTCCTATTCCACTCAGCCAGGACTTTATGTGCCTCTCCTGCTCTACTCACCAGACAATGCACTTAAATTACTAGCGCAGGTGAAAGTAAGCGGGTGCACCTGGTGCATAGCTCTGGCAAAAGCTGGTTGAGCTGTGGCAAAAGCCAGCTGGGAGCTATTGAAAGAGCTACCAGGGACCCAGGTTACAATAGGACAGTACCTGTAAGAAATTTGAAGTCACTTTTGCTGTTGGTTACTAATAAACCTGGGCATATTTGTTGAATTCAGTTAGGAGGCCAGCATTTGCTTCTTACTGTATATAGGCCACCTGGCTTATACAGTAAGAGCAGTTAAGTGTGGCTCACAGAGCCCTGCTCCTAGACTCTGCCCCCCCCCTTTCTTTCCTGCCAGATGGGGGATGAAGCTCAGGGCTTCTGCCCTGGCAGGGGGTGGGGCTAGGGTTTCTGCCAGAGAGAGGATGGTTGTCTGTTGTGTGGGAAGGACAATTAGAAGATATGTTGTCACCCCCAACAGGTTGTGTGATGCCCTTCCTAGGTACACCTTTTTATCCTCAGTGGTTCTTCCTGCAACTCCGAGTTGTTTGCTGCTGCTTTTGGCTCTGGTACCACTTTGTGACAGTAGGTCCTGCAAATCCTGGCAAAAACCTGGAGGGCATGTGGCCCCCGCAGCCCCCATGTGCCCTGTCCATGTTACTTCAGAGTTCCGCCCAGCAGCAAGGGGTTTCAAGCCCGCAGAGCACTCCTGCCAGGGCTTCAGCAGCAACAGGGCTGAAACCCTGAGCCCAGACAGACACCTCGCATGGGGCTGAAGGCCCGAGATCCTTGTCCTACAAGGCTGAAGCCCTAAGCCCCACCACCCCCCTTTGGGGCTGAAGCCCCGGCAAGCACAGCTGGCTCTTGAACTTCTGAAGACTGTCATATAGAGCTCACAGGGTCAGTAAGCTTAGTCACTTTTGATATAACCAGAAGTTTTTTTTTACTTTTTTACACTCACACTCACTGTCTCTCTCTCTCACTCATATAAAAGGTGACAACCATTGTAAATCTCAGAACAAAGTGCCTCAGCTCCTTCCTGGCTTATTGCTGTAGGAGTCCCTTCGGGCAGGTATCTATAGGTTGTCAGTGTGGGTGAGTCCAAGATTTACAGAGAGCAATTGGGCCATCATTCCAAATGTGAGGTAGTTGTTCCCCTATTCTGGGTGGCTTTTATGGGCGCTACACTTCCTGTGAGCGTCATCTTGAAATATTCTTATGTCTAGAGCACCTTTCGCTCTAAAATGGACATGTTCCAAGGCACTTTATGCCCACCCTGCCCCAGGCAGTGCCCAGCCCCAGGCAAACCCCGGTGCGGCAGTTCAGTAATTCAGGACAAGAAGCTTCAGGGGGTAGCAGAGTTAGTCTGTACAGGATAAACTTAAAAAACAACAACTGGTCTGGTGCCCCTGGTGCGGGATTGAGAGAGTCAGAAGCAAAGCAATAGGGGATCGCCGGGAAGCAGCCAGGCTGAGGAAGCCCGCTGTGTGTTTGGGGTCTCCCCGGGAAACAGCGCTCGGCGGAAGGCCCTTGGCCGGTGGTTTGAGAAGAAGCGAGGTTTGCTGGGCGCGCTAGAGACCCGCGCTGGGAGCCTCTCTCGCTGGAGGAGCGCCGGCGCTCCGGAGAGAGCGGCCTGGATCCTAGTTCCGAGCCCCTTTGGCAGGGCTCAGCGGTAGCGCCAGTACCCCAGCTGTGTCCCCATCCCGGCACGGCAGCGGTCCGTACCTGCCTCCTGCAGCTCAGTCCGGAGCGCAATGTGCAGCCAGAGGGAAGAGCGCAGCCCGGCCGCAGGCTGGGAGAAGTTTGAGCGCACGATGCCGGTGCGGCTCCCCGCCTCTAGAGACCCGGGGTGTCACCAGGAAACGCCCCTCGAGCTCCGCCTCCCGCCCCGCAGAGCCCCTGACTTGCCCTTTGATTAGTTAGCTGCAGCTTTTTACTCTCCGGCCCTCTGCTAGTGCTAGGGAGCTGCTGCGTTTCTCTGTCCAGGATTCCGAAGCGCATGGCTCACCCGTGCCTGAAATGCAGCTCCTTCTGGGGTGGAACACAGAAGCTACATAGAGAGCGCAGTAAGCCTCATCAAACTGGTGCTTTAGAAGGAGTAAATGAAATCAGAAGTGAGCCAGGACACCAGAACTGACATCTAAACAGTTGCTTTCTCGTGTACCATGGGCACTTTAATGACCATATATCTTCTATATATTGTCCAGAAGGCGGCACTTCCAACAAGCACCTTGCCCCAGCATCATACTGAGGCATTGGTTAGCTTGAGGCATGCTCCCTCATCATCGGTGATAGGGCTTTATATCCGGTGACATGAGCTATTGCATTTGACTTTGAATTCTTGGAGTGTTGCCATAAGAAAAATCATGCCTATCTGTGCTGCATTGTAAATCAGGATTTCCCAGTAGGTCTGTATACACACAGCCCCAGAGTACTTCTCCTTCTGCCACCACAATCGAGAAAAAAAAATCTCAGTTTGAGTTTGTATGAAGAGCGTGCGGGTGCTTTTCAGAATGGTTCACGGCAGCATGTGCAATGCTGGGGCCGTGCTGCTCTCCCAGCAGAAGGCATATCCTGTTTTCTTGCCCAACTTGTTACAATCAGTTGTCTTATGCTGTAAATGATGTCACAGATGGAAGTTGGAGTTTTGAAAGAGATGTCAGAAATCAGTGTGAGGGCATACTCCGCTCCTCCCAAACACGTGTAAAACAAAATCCCATAAATCTCTTCTTTGCAGGTAAAGGTCACTTGGCTATGACTATTCAATCCTTTGGATTGAAATGAAATTGCCAAGAAATATACCAAATGTGAGGATGTTCTTTAGTCCAGTAAATGGAGGACTGAAACCACCAACCTCATTTCCCTGTCACTACGCAGCACCCAGATCACATCATGTTTGTGTTATACTGACCCAGATTGCTGGATATAAACTAATAACAAGAAATAAAAACCCTTGTGTCCCACTACCAGTACCCTAAGCCTTCCAGTATCACAAAGTGATGTTATTTAGCTGGTCAGGTCTTTGGGGACTGTCTTTTATGTTTGTGCAGCATGTAGCATCATAGGACCTTCATCCTGGCACTACTGCAATACAAATACTAATGAATAAATAATAATTAATCCCATGTTTTGCTATCTCTTTTATAATCTCAAATAGCAAAACACAAAGGCTGTGTCTAGACTGGCATGAATTTCCGCAAATGCTTTTAACGGAAAAGTTTTCCGTTAAAAGCATTTGCGGAAAAGAGCGTCTAGATTGGCACGGACGCTTTTCCGCACTTTTTGCGGAAAAGCGTCTGTGCCAATCTAGACGCGCTTTTGCGCAAGAAAGCCCCGATCGCCATTTTAGCCATCGGGGCTTTTTTGCGCAAAACAATTCTGGGTTGTCTACACTGGCCCTCTTGCGCAAAAGCATTTGCGCAAGAGGGCTTTTGCCCGAACGGGAGCATCATAGTATTTGCGCAAGAACACTGACGTAATAGTTTGGTTTAATTCTGGTCACTGGTCATATTGTGCGGATGAGGGGCTGTTGCTGGCGGCCTGTGATATGCAGAAGTTCAGACTATCTGTTGGGATTTTGGCCTTAAACTCTATGACTAAGAGAAGGGTGGGAGATTAGACAAATATTCTAGTGGCTCTAGTCCAGTCTGAACAAGACAGTTCTTGGTATTAAGATGAATATGGTAAGAAATTTTAAGTGGGAAGGACAACCATGGTGGATACATTTATTCCATCCCTTTTTGTTGTCTTTCAGTTGGTTGGCATTTGCCTCCCCTCAGCTAGTTTTGCAGTAGCTAGCTTTCTCCCCCAAATCTCTTTTTTGGGAGTAATGGCTGAAATAGTCCTTCATCTCAGTCTACCAATCAGACCCAGGTTTTGACAGATCAATGCTGGTCCATTTATATCCCATACTCTTCTTAGTCACCAAGCATGATCTTAGCACACTCTTTGCAGCCTTTTTGTTTGAACTAAGTCAGTCTTTCTGTCTCACTTTTGCACCTTTTCCCATAAACATGTATTACTATTTTATAAAATTTCACTGACTTCTCACAATGGAGCTTACAGTTAGGATAAATTTATAGCAATTATTACAATACCTGTTGGCCCATCTCAGGCAGTAGTATTCATAACTCTCCAATAAGAGCGATTGACTAATTCCTGATAATTACTACAGTTCACAGTTGCAGTACACTGCACATGGGCCATGAGTTTAGGGAAGTAGTTAGTTATTGTTGTGTTGCATAAGCAGTTTCAAATCTTGTTTGGATTTTTTACTTTTCCTCCAAAAAACAAAGAGAAATCAAAACTGAATCATATTGTGTCTTAGCCATTCTAATGTTTTTATTCACTACACTTTATCAATTTAGGGTTTAGGAAAGCAATAACTTTTAATGTTCTTTAGTATTGGTAGTTTTACCAATAATATTGGTAATAATATACATTTATTTTCTTGAAAAAACAGCATACAATAGTTCAGAGAAATGAAGCACAACATGAGAAAAATGGTATTTTTATTTTCTTAAAGAACGTGTAATTAAAGAATATTTGGTTTGAAAGCTGTCTAATTTTAAATGAGTGTGTAATTTATTATATTCCATGTCTATATTTATCTGGCTAGATTGATCCAGGGTTCCAGTCTGGCTTTGCATTGTCCACCCATGGCGTTCTAGCAATGGGAAATTAATGTTTTTCAGTTCTTGTACATTCCAGAAGACAAATAATTCAGACTCTGTTTCCACAACACACAATGGTGCTTAGATACCATTGAAGGTACTTATTATGCATAAAATAGATGTCACTTTCTCTTATTTATATTACATTTTTATTTACTATCTAATTTTAGAAATGACATTATATAACTGGTGAAATAAAACCCTTATGTTTTACTTAAAACTCCTAAGTTTTCTCTTGAAATCTTTACAGGTCCTTATTAGTATTATTTCCTGTTCATCAGTCTCCAAGCAGTTGGCTACATTCTTCTTTCCACATGAGGAAGACTGCATCTATGATATAGAGGGTCATGGTGTAAAAGCCTGAATAGAACAGAGTATGCTTGGAATGTATTAATCAGAATTAGAGTGGCTGAAATAGAGCTTCTCTTCTGTTTTCGTGTGTGGTTACATGTGTGCAGATACAGAAGTGGCTTAAAGTGACTCTCAGCCTTCTGTACTGGGATCCCACGTTAAATGTTGGTACATGTGGGATAAATATGAAATTAAAGAATCAGAGGGAGTGTAAGTTTGGTTAAGGAAATATGAGTATTATAAACAAAGCCCTGAGTAGTAAGTAGAAGAAGGTCTTGAAAAGAATAAGTTATAAGGCCAGAAGAAAAGAGGAGGTATGGCTCAAAGACCTAATGGGATAAGGAGATGCTTCTAAAAAAACCCCCACTGATAAATAAGGTGGCTGGTAGTTTTACATTTTAAAAGGATCACATTAAGTGTGATCTTAAAATTAAAGTCTACGTCAGCCCAGCTGCAATGGAAAAACTCTTGATCAGCAAGAAGAAATAAGGGTGAAATAAGGTAGCGACCCCATCTGGGAGGGCAGTGCCCTGTGTATTATTTCCCACCAGCTGGGGGCACCTGCCCCTGAGCATTGCCTCCAACTGGCTCTTTGGCAAGAGGGAAGAGTCTCAAGAGTAAGGATGCATTCTGATATTTGGTTGTTGTTTTTTTGTATTTTGTGCTTGTGGACTACATTCTATAACTCAAATTCTAATACACCAGTGCCACTTGCGTTCTCTAAAAAAATGCAGAGAGATCTATTTCTTCATTTGTACTGGCACAGGAGCATGGATTTTTTTATATCAGAGATGACTAAACACGTGGGGAGAGAGGGTAGGTTACTCCCCTTTCCCTCCACTGGAAACTGTGCGTACCGTCCTGAAGGGGAGAGATCACAGGATCTCTGCACAGGATCTCTGGGGATGTGCTTTTGCTCCATCTCTTTACAGAGATCTCACAGCTGGAGCAAGGAACTGAGACACTAAGCAAGTAGCTGGAACAAGGAGAAAAAGGTGTATGAGAGGCATGGTGAGAAAAATAGGGTCTCTTAGGATTCACAGCTTCAGGCTAGGGTCCCCATGGGTTCTCATGGAGTGAGGAGCTAGAAATTTCTGTCAAGGAGTGGTGGGAAGCGCAAGCTGCTATGAGAACAGTCACAGGTGGAGCAGCCCTAAGATGTGCTGCCACTGGAGTTAGCCAACCACAGTGAGAAGGATGAAAGCCCCCTCCCAGGACTGGGGACAGTAAGCTGCAGCGGGGCACCTTAGCTCCCCCCATCAACTTTGCTTAGCTGGCTGGTATCAGTGCCTCGATTTCTTCCTCCGGTATCACTGAACAGGCAGGAACTTCTGTGGGGTGTGTGCACTTTTTTTGGTAAATGTGTACTGTAAGGGTGTGACGGCACCTATCGTGGTCCCCCAGGTAAGCAGGAAAATCAGCCACAGCCTTCCCTTGGCTGGTCAGAGCATGGAGGAGGGAGGCTCCTGCCTTCCCCTGGACAGCTGGAGCATGCTTACTTGGAGAATTATGGGGAGTGCTTTCATGCACACCTGCTTAATCTCCTGCTCCCACACCCCCAGGTGCACACCCTCCCCCACTCACGTAGATCCAGCCCACTAATTAAGGATGTAAAAGCCACCCAGAATAGTTAAGTTGTTATATGCTCTGCTGGTGAGGCCAGCTCCCTCCCCACCATAGGCGGAGGGGGCTACTCTGACCCTGGCCGGGGTCCTGCCAGCTGGGCCGCAGTAGGGGGGGGGGGGAGAAGAGAGAGAGAGCGTGTGTGTGTGTGTGTGTGTGTGTGTGTGTCCAGTTAACCTTAAAGAACCCCCCCCCCCCGATACCTCCCCCCTGGCACCCGCACCAGGCGTCACGTGACACCCCCTTGTCTCCCCTCCCCCTCCTGCCCATGGCCCCCAGCGAGTCCCAGGCTCCTCCCCCGAACTGCCGAGATCGCCGCTCCCTGCCTGGGCCCCCAATAACCCGCCGGCCCTGGGCGCCCCCCACAGCCCGATCACGGCCGGTCGCCCCTGGCCCAACTACAGCCCGAGCGGGGATCGGGGCGGGAGCGGGTGCTGCACTGGCTGGTGGGAAATGTAGTGTGCCCGGGCCTACATCTCCCATCAGCCATTGCAGGGCCCACGGCCCCTAGGAGCGGTGCTATCCGATGTCTGCTCTCCCAGCAGCCAGGGTGGGCCGCCGCTTCCTGATTGGGCGAGGGGCCTTTGGCCAAAGCTTCCGTTCCAACAGCGAGGGGCGGGGCGGAAACGGAAGTGGGTGAGCAAGGAAGTGACATCAGCCATCGGACGTTGACCTGGCACACCCGGGAGTTGTAGTTTCCAAAGTGGCCTATTCCGGTATGTAGAAAGCGGCTCCCCTGTAGGAACCGGCTACCGGTAGCGCTCTCTGATTGGTACGCTGGCAGGCACCCGCTGTGAGAACCTGCTGCCGGAAGTAGCACAGTCCTCCAGGGGGCAGCTCCCTGCAGTTCCTCGTGCAGCTCTGCCCCCTGGAGGAACAGGCTGATTGGCAGCAGTAAGGAGCCGCTCCTGTGCGATGTGCTGCTGCTGGAAGTAGCACAGTCCTAGGCTCCATGCAGTGCTTTGTATAGAACTGCTCCCTGTGCCATTATATGTATGGTGACCATATAGGGGCACATCAGCCACGCCCCGACCCACACATTTACTCCAAAGCCAAGAAAGCTGCACCATTTCATTTCTTCACCCGGAGGCTACGTCTGCACTGGCAAGATTTTGCGCAAGAACCCTTTCGCGGAAGAGTTCTTGTGCAAAAACTCTTCTAGAAGAGAGCGTCTACACTGGCATGTGCTTTTGCGCAAGAGCATCCATGCCAGTGTACATGCTCTCTTGCGCAAGAAAGCTGTGATGGCCATTTTAATCATAGGGCTTTCTTGCGCAAGAAATTCATGTTGCCTGTCTACGCTGGCCTCTTGCGCAAGAACAGTTGTGCAAGAGAGCTTATTCCTGAGCGGGAGCATCAGCGTTCTTGTGCAAGAAGCACTGATTTCATACATTAGAACGTCAGTGTTCTTGTGCAAGAACTCACGGCCAGTGTAGACAGGCAGCAAGTTTGGCACAAAAGCGACTGCTTTTGCGCAAGATCGCACCAATGTAGACACAGCCTGTGCGTCAGCTGTGCCACATGCAGTCTCAGGGTGAAGAATCTCGCAAACAAGACCCCACATCATCAAAGTACAAGTTCTCACAGGTTGCCATTTTCCCTCATGCTGGCTCTAGGGACCGTGGTGGGTTTTTTTGTTTCTTTCTGCTGTTCTGCCACTGTTACAGGGAGCGACATCACCCATGCATCATGAGAGTGTGGTGGTATGTATCATCTCTGGCACAAGCCAAATATTGGTTCCTACATTCTGTATATATCCCAGTACAGACACCCCCTTCAGCATTTCTAAAGTAGCTACTTTAGCATGCCCTAGCTGCACACACCCTGGCATCCCCCCTTTCTGTGGGCAGCATTTTCTTTTTAGGAACCTGAAATAGGGTAACCGTAGCCTCACCTGGTCATAAAGTTTGAGTCCTGTGGAGATTAGTATTTGTTAGAAGAACAGTTGATTAACACATCAGCATGAGTGGCACTTGCTGCTGCTAACACAGAAATGAAGTAAAGGAAGTGTGTGGTCCATGAGTCAGCATTTATAGCTTCCTTTGACCTGCAAGGCATGTTGGGATATTGAGGGGTGGGGCTTATGGCAGGATTTAAGCTGGGCCTTCAGGCACAGGGAGTCATTCAGCTTTTGGTTGCTCCAAAGAGATGCAGACAGGCACTTGTACAGTCATGGTGAGTATTGATATTGGGTAACGATGGGGTTTATTTTTGGTTCATATACTATTCTTCTGTTCTCATTTTTGTAATGTGCTTTAATGTCATTTTAGGTTGTTTGTAGTGTGTTTGAGGCTTGTGTTTTCCCTGCGGGATGATACAGGAGGGTTGTCTCTGCTAAACACACATAATTTAGTATCGATAGTATGTCTACAATGTCAGACTGATGTAGAAGCATAGGAGGTTTATGGGTGGGTTTGGTGGGGGCTGATGTGAGAGTACTGTAATGGCAGTTCTTTCTGCTAACTTCAGCTATACATTTTGTTACCTCTTCTTTCATGTTCAGTTCTCTAAAGCCCTGTAAGTAGAATTTGTAAATCAGGTTTGTAGTGAAATTTTCTTTGCACTTGCAAATATCTTCCGATTTTTGTATGGACTAGTATTCTCATTTTAGAGAGTTATGAATATTTTCTGTGGCTTTCTTGTAGCGCTGTACGTCTGCGAGTCAGTTCGACATATGGGAACGAAGCCCCGAATACAGAGGAGAACGAGACGTTGACAGGGGAAACGCCTGTCAAATTATCAAAGTTAAGTATCTGCTGAAGGGTTTGATGGTCAGAAGAGTTATTGAGGTTGTGACTTCTCATTTACACACAGAAGCTCTCTAAATAGCAACCATTGCTAATGGGACTACGAAAGTGCGGGTGGGAGGTCATTGTACGGAGGGACCACACATTTCCTGTGGAAGAAACATCATTGCTGTGACAGTGACCCATCTGTAGCTAAAGATGCTCCAGTCTCAGTTTCCCGTCTCTTACACTGCACTAGGCTTGCATAATCGGTCACTGCTACTTCCTTCTTTCATCCTCTACCGGGTGTCGGTTTTCTGCAGAGCACGTGAGCGTCTTAGTTAATGATGGGTTCCTGTGGCAGTGAGAGGGAGGACGACCAGGAGTATGTAGAAGCGTAGCCATTTTCTGTATTGACAAGAGTGTTGGGGGGGGGGCAGTAGCGGGGCGAGGGGAGTCTACTTTGTAGCAGATGCTTCCTTAACCAAAGAAATAGTCGGTAGATGCGGTAATCTTTGACGTCTTTTGCACCGGAAGCTCTTCGGATAGAATTTAGAAGAACAGTTTAGTCGAGGTTTGATTGTATGCACAGATGGTACCGGATGCGGATGGCAGTCATCTCATTCCACAGAGGATCGTGACCATTTCTTTGTTCATCTCGGAAGGTGTTGTCATACATCGCCGACCGAGCGACGGCGACATACGGGAGCGAAAGCCTGCAGATAAAGGGAAAGAAGGGGATGTCGAAGTTAAGTTTGTCTTTAAGAGTCAGACAGTGAGAGGTGTTTATAAGATCGAGATTTCTTTTTTACATGCCCAAGTCTGCTAAAGGGCGCCTATTGGCAACACGGGCAGGAGGTCATTGTCTGGGGAAATATGCACATCTTCTGTACAAAGATCGCTTGCCAGGTGAGCGGTCCGCGCATAACTAGAGATGCTCCATTCTCAGCTGTGCTGTTATATCGCACTGGGCTCGCATGTCCCGTCATCGCTATCTCCTTCTTGTGTCCTGTACTCGGTTGTGGTTTTTCTGAGGAGGATGTGAGCATCCTAGTTAATGACGAGTCCCCGTGGTAGCGGAAAAGGGGGAGGATTGCCAGTATGTAGAAGCATAGTTACTTTCTGCGTGGGTGAAAATATTTTTTTTGTTTGGAAGGCAGTCTGAGGGGAGCATAGTGTATAGCAGCTGTTGCTTTTCTCAAGGAAGTAGCAGGTAGGTGAGGTCATATTTAGGGTCGGGAGCTTTGCGAGCAGTGTTTATAAATGGGATACCCAGTCAAGTTTTTGTTTGCATTTGCAGACGTGCACACGTCCAGGACAGCATCCGCTCCTTCCTCCGAGGGACCACTTCTGCATTCATCTCTCACGATGTCGATGTAACGGAGCGATGGCCTGTAGACAAAGGAAAAGAAGACCTCGAGCAGGAGGTGATGTCAAAGTTAAGTGTTTTCCCAAGAGCAGGATGGTCAGAAGCATCTGTACCGGTGAGGTTCATTGTTTATGGAACGGGAATCCTATCACACCTGCCCATTTTCAAGAGGGTTTGGGGGGGAGGTCATTATACGGAGGATGTGTGTATTTCTCCTGAGAGAGGCTGATCGCCAGAAGAGCGAGTCGCACGTAACTGGAGATGCTCCATTCTCCGCTGTCGTGTTTTACACCTCAGTGGGTTTGCATGACAAGTCACCGCTAGGTCTGTCTTTGGTTCTATACTCGGTTGTGGTTTTCTGTGGAGATTGTGAGCATCGTAGTTAACGAGAGGCCCTAGCGGGAGTCGGAAAGGGGGAGGGCCATCCACAGAATGTCAGTTGCATCTTTGTCATAGGTATGAACGAGTCGAGGCTCTTTGAGCCATTGGATCGGTTATTTTAGCAAAGGGAGAGCGGTAATGTACCGTCGTGGCTTTTAGCGATAACGTGGACTTTGTCATTTATGTACCATGGGAGGATCCGAGCGCAGAGCCGAGGGAGCCAGCCACAGCGAATCAATCCCGTTAGGTCCACGTGGCTTCCAACAACGGCGATTCAGGCGGAAGCAGAGCGACCGGCAGCATCCACGAGGTAAGTATTAAGTTAGAGCTTTGATCATAGCCTCGATGTCAGGAACATGGCTTTATGACTGGGTTAGGTAGGGGCTGATGTGAGTACTCTAATATGTAATGGCAGTTCTTTCTGCTAACTTCATCAATACGTTTTGTTACCTTTTCTTTCATGTTCAGTTGTCTAAAGCCCTGTGAGTAGAATTTGTAAATCAGGTTTGCAGTGAAGTTTTCTTTGCACTTGCAAATATCTTCCGATTTTGTATGGATTAGTATTGTCATTTTAGGGAGGTATGAATATTTTCTGTGGTTTTCTCGTAGCACCGTACATCTGCGAATCAGTTCGACATACGGGAATGAAGCCTCGACTATAGAGGAGAACAAGTTGGTGGGGGTGGGGGGGGGGGAAGCCTGTCGAATTATCAAAGTTAAGTATCTGCTGAAGGGTTTGATGGTCAGAAGCGTTATTGAGATCGTGGCTTCTCGTTTACACACAAACTCTCTAAACAGCAGCCATCGCTAATGGGAGTACAAAAGTGCAGGTGGGAGGTCATTGTACGGAGGGAATGTGCATTTCCTGTGGAGGAAACATCAGTGCTGTGACAGTGACCTATCTGTAGCTAAAGATGCTCCATTTTCAGTTTGCTGTCTGTTACACTGCACTAGGCTTGCATAATCGGTCACTGCTACTGCCTTCTTTCATATTCTACCGGGTGTCGGTTTTCTGCAGAGCACGTGAGCATCTTAGTTAACTGTGGGCTTCTGTGGCAGTGAGAGGGAGGACAACCAGGAGTATGTAGCAGCGTAGCCATTTTCTGTATCGACGAGCATTTGGGGGGGGTGCGATAGCAGGGTGAGGGGAGTCTACTTTGTAGCAGATGTTTATTTTGAAAAGGAAGCAGTCGATAGATGCGGTAATCTTTGACGTCTTTTGCACCGGAAGCTCTTCGGATAGAATTTAGAAGAACAGTTTGTAGTCAAGGTTTGTTTGTATGTGCAGACGGTACCGGATGCGGATGGCAGTCATCTCATTCCACGGAGGTTCGTGACCATTTCTTTATCTCGGAAGATGTCGGCGTACGTCGCCGACCGAGGGGTGGTGACATACGGGAGCAAAAGCCTGCAGATAAAGGAAAAGAAGACCTTGAGCGTCGGAGGGGATGTCGAAGTTAAGTTTGTCTTTAAGAGTCAGTCTGTGTGAAGTGTTTATAAGATCGAGACTTCTTTTTTACAAGCAGGAGTCTGCTAAAGGGCGACTATTGGGAAAGCGGGCAGGAGGTCGTTGTCTGGGGAAATATGCACATCTTCCGTACAAAGATCGCTTGCCAGGAGAGCGATCTGCCCATAACTAGAGATGCTCCATTCTCAGCTGTGCCGCTACACGGCACTGGGCTCGCATGTCCCGTCACCGCTATCTCCTTCTTGTGTCCTGTACTCGGTTGTGGTTTTTCTGAGGAGGATGTGAGCATCCTAGTTAACGACGAGCCCCCGTGGTAGCGGAAAAGGGGGAGGCTTGCCAGTACGTAGAAGCGTAGCTATTTTTCTTGCGTGGGTGAAAATATTTTTTGTTGGGATGGGGTGGAGGGCGGTCTGAGGGGAGCATAGTGTGTAGCAGCTGTTTCTCTCAAGAAAGTAGCAGGTCGGTGAGGTCACAGTTAGGGTCGGGAGCATTGCGAGCAGTGTTTATAAATGGGATACCCAGTCAAGTTTTTGTTTGCATTTGTAGATGCGCGCACGTCCAGGACGGCTTCCGCTCCTTCCTCCGAGGGACCACTTCTGCATTCATCCGTCACGACGTCGTCATCCATCGCCGACCAAGGGTCGTCGATGTAATGGCCTGTAGACAAAGGAAAAGACCTCGAGAGCGGGAGGGGATGTCAAAGTTAAGTATTTTCCCAAGAGCGGGATGGTTGGAAGCATTTGTGCCGTTGAGGTTCATTGTTTTAGGAACGGAAGTCCTGTCACACATCCCTATTGTCAAGAGGGACGGGGAGCGGGGGGAGGGGGGGTGTGTCATTATACAGAGGATGTGCGTATTTCTCCCGAGAGCGATGCTCACATCACTGGAGATGCTCGGTTGTCAGCTGTCTTTTACACCGCACTGGGTTTGCATGACCGGTCACCGCTATCTCTATCTTTGGTTCTATATGCAGTTGTGGTTTTCTGAGGCAGATGTGAGCATCCTAGTTAGCGAGAGGCCCCAGTGGGGTGGGAAATGTGGAGGGCTACGTGCAGGAAGCGAGTCGCATCTTTGTCATAGGTACGAATGAGTCGGGGCTCTTTGGGGCATCGGATCAATTATTTTAGCAAATGGAGAGCGATAATGTAGCATGGTCACTTTTAGCGATAACGTGGCATTTGTTGTTGACGTGCCACAGGAGGATTCGAATACAGAGCCGAGGGAGCGAGGCGCGGCAAGTCCATCCCGTTCGGTCCACACGGTTTGTGGCAACGGCGACGCGAGCGGAAGCAGCGTAACCGGTGGCGTCCGTGAGGTAAGTGTTAAGTTAGAGCTTTGAGCTCAACCTCGATGATCGGTATGTGGCCTTTGCTGCATTAGGTGAGGCGGGCTAATTGCGAAAGGGTCCTTGGCTAATTACGTACGTTAACTCAGATGCTGTTTTTCCGCGCCTGTCGTCACCTCTAAAGCAATGTGACGTTATCTAGAAGACAGTTGCCTGTCGTCGGGTCGTTAGCGTGATCGTCGTCACGTACGATCGAATGTGTCGAGTTTTGTCATTTTCTTCGAACGGATCGCAGATGTGCGATGTAGGCGTGGAGATGCGTCGGTATTATCGGAAGCGTGGGAATAACAGCAAGGAGGGCCGTGCGGAACATGCGCGGGGGGGGGGGGGTGAGAGTCGCAATACTAGCATGGCGAGGGATCTTGTGATGTGCGATTCCTGATGTAGTTATTTAAGGGCTTGTGGGGAATGGGAAAGAGTCATGTTGAAATAGATGCCATTTCCATAAATGTAACTGGCTTACTACAGTCTTTAGCGCATAGGCCGTTTGTCACGTTAAGTTTTTGTCATCGTTGTAGATTCTGCATCTGGAAGGTATCTAATTTGGAAAAGCAGCGACGAAGTTGGCGAGCGGGGGAATTTTTTCCCTCACGGAAGTGGATTCGATTTCACATTCGCAAGTTAAGTATGGCCGTCGATAAGGGCGTTTGTTTGTTTTTCCACGCTCTGCGTTTCACTTAGGGAAATGTGGTTCACCGGGTGCATGTCACTGGGGAAATTCACATACATAACGTAGGACACGTGCGTTTTGGAAGCGGAGGTTTGCATTTGTTGTACGGGCCTTAACCGTGAGAATTGTTTTTCATTTCCATAGGAAGTGTTCCGTATCAGCACACTGAAGATTTCTCCATGTCCGGAGAAGAGTTTGTGTGTGTGCCAAAGTTTGGAAGGTGTAGAGTTTGCATAGGATTGGCTTTCAGATTTGCAAGTTAAGTATGGTCCCGATCAGGGGTTTTGTTTGTTGTGCGTGCTCTGCATTTTGCTTGGGGAAACGTGGTTCACCGGGTGCACGTCACTGGGGAAATTCACATATATAACATAGCGCATCCGCATTTTGGAAGCGGAGGTTTGCGTTTGTTGTACGGGCCTTAACCGTGAGAATTGTTTTTCATTTCCATAGGAAGTGTTCCGTATCAGCACACTGAAGATTTCTCCATGTCCGGAGAAGAGTTTGTGTGTGTGCCAAAGTTTGGAAGGTGTAGAGTTTGCATAGGATTGGCTTTCAGATTTGCAAGTTAAGTATGGTCCCGATCAGGGGTTTTGTTTGTTGTGCGTGCTCTGCATTTTGCTTGGGGAAACGTGGTTCACCGGGTGCACGTCACTGGGGAAATTCACATATATAACGTAGCGCATCCGCATTTTGGAAGCGGAGGTTTGTGTTTGTGTGGGCCTTAACCGTGAGAATTGTTTTTCATTTCAATAGGAAGCGTTCTCCGTCGGTGCGATCTGAAGATTTCTCTGTGAGCGGAGAAGAGTTCTGCATGACTTTGCCGGTTTTGAAGATGTAGAGTTTACATAGGATTCGATTTCACATTTGCAAGTTAAGTACGGTCCTCGATCGGAGGTTGGATTTTGTCGTGCGTGCTCTGCGTTTCACTTGAGCAATGTGGTTCACCGGGTGCATGTCACTGGGGAAATTCATCTGTGTGTGTGTGTGTGTGTGTGTGTGTGTGTGCGCATGTGTGTTTTGGAAGCTGAGGTAGTTTGTGCTGTGTGGGCCTTAACCATGAGAATTTTTTTCATTTCCATAGGAAGCGTTCCCTGTCGGTGCTCTCTGAAGATATCTCTGTGACAGGAGAAGAGTTTGGCGTGTCTTTGCCAGTTTGGAAGATGTAGAGTTTGCATAGGATTCGCTTTCAGATTTGCAAGTTAAGTACGGTCCTCGATCAGGGGTTTTGTTTGTTTTTGTATGTCACTTGAGAGCTGTATTTCACCGGGTGCATGTCACTGGGGAAGTTCACCTGTGCTACATTGTATATGGCCCTTTTGGAAGCTGAAGCGGTTTGTGGTGTTGTACGGGCCTTAACCGTGAGAATTGTTTTTCATTTCCATAGGAAGCATTCTCCATCAGTACCATCTGAAGATTTCTCCATGGCCGGAGAAGAGTTTGGCTTGTCCTTGCCAGTTTGCATGATGTAGAGTTTGCATAGGATTGGCTTTCAGATTTGCAAGTTAAGTATTATCCCAATAAGGGGTTTTGTTGTGCGTGCCCCTCGGGAAATGTATTTCACCGGGTGCATGTCACGGGGGAAATTCACCTGCACTACACTGTATATGCATGTTTTGGAAACTGAATTGGTTTGAGTTTGTACGGGCATTAACTGTGAGAATTGTTTTGTCTTTGTCTAGGAAGTCTTCCTCGTCGGTGCGATCTGAAGATTTCTACGTGGCTGGAGAAGAATTTGGCGTGCTTTTGTTTGTTTGGAAGACGTAGAGTTTGTGTACTTCTCGCTTCGTGATTTGCAGCGTCCTCTCGTCTTGCTGGCTAGTCCCAAAGTTCTGATGTGGCGTTGTTAATATTTTCACAGTCCCAATCAGTAGATTGGTCACATTCATTTACCAAAAAGTCAAAAGTAATGAAATTGTTAGTTATTTTAGGCGTTCTAGCCATCAAAGTAACGAGAGGGCTCTGTAATGTGCTGTATGTATTTTTGTTTTGGAGTGTTTATCATTTGATGTATTGTAAGTGCTGTATTTGTAAGAGTGTGACGTGTAGTTTGGGTTTTGGTGAGATGACTCTTTTTGTCATCCAAGTCATAACATGCATCATCACTGCAGTGATGATAAACCCTGGTGCAGTGCAGTCAAACAGCCACAAGGCTGACTTTTTTTCAACTGTCAGCCTTCTGGCTGTTTCGCTGCACTGCACCAGGGTTGGGACTGTCCCGGACAGTCTTTGACTTGTCAAAAGTTAAGATGGTGCTACTGAGGAACCGTGCTGGCTATTTGCTAGGTGACATGCGGTTGACTCCAGATCATGAAGGCTAGAGATGAGGGCCAAGATATGGTACAGGAGATGTATATGATATGAGAAGGTATTGTGTGACATGATGGCTGCATCTAGACTGGCATGATTTTGCACAAATTCTTTTCCGTCAATACTGACGCTGTCTTGCGCAAATACTCGGCATGTGCCTTTGCACAAAGCATCCGTGCCCACTATAGATGCTCTCTTGCACAAGAAAGCTCTGATGGCCATTTTACCCATCAGCCTTTCATGCGCCAGAAAATAATGTTCCTGTCTACATTGACACTCCCGCTCAGGAATATGTATTCTTGGACAAGAGGGTCAGAGTATTTGTGCAAGAAGCACTAACTTTGTACATTAGAACATCAGTGTTCTAGAGGCCAGGGTAGACAGACAGGTGGTAAGATTTTGCGCAAAATCTTACCACCTACCACCTGTCTAGAGGCACCCGGTCAGTATACACTTGAACAAGAAGACTCTGAAAATGAAACCTCAAGCAAATTCTGTGACATTGTCTAGTACTGGACAAAGTCAAAATTCTGTAAACTGTTACTGTAACAGGAACCGATTTTGTTGCCAAATAAACGTATTGTGAAATTGTGCTGTGGTGTCAGGGTTGGGCTTTAGGGGTTGGGGTTAGGGTTGGGCTTTAGGGGTTGGGGTTGGGCTTTAGGGGTTGGGGTTGGGCTTTAGGGGTTGGGCTTTAGGGGTTGGGCTTTAGGGGTTAGGGGTTGGGGGTTGGGGTTGGGGTTGGGGTTGGGGGTTGGGGGTTGGGGGTTGGGGGTTGGGGGTTGGGGTTGGGGTTGGGGGTTGGGGTTGGGGTTGGGGTTGGGGGTGGGGGTTGGGGGTTGGGGTGGGGGTGGG
>CM064345.1:8730348-8756914 GCA_032595735.1 Pelochelys cantorii
GGGGGACGAGAGTCACTTGCACAGTTGCAGGAGCTGCAGAGGTTGCACCCTCAGGATCTCTGGGCACTTGGCGCTGGCTCTCCTGTCCCAGCAATTGAAGTCAGAGCCCTGCCTTGCCAGTGCCAGTCACAGCAGCCTCTCAGGCTTTAGGTTGGAGTCCCCAGGTGGGGGCCCGGCCTCCTTCAGTTTGGTCCCATCCTGAGGGCATAAAATGACAACAGAGAATTCCTTTGCCCTGCAGCAACCTCTGTTGGCCAAAGGGTTTCAACCAAATATTTGCACAAGTTTAAGTGCAGCAGCAGAAAACACTGTGACGTGTTTCTGTGGTGCAGTGGTTGTCACATTTGCCCAACATGTGAAAGGTCCCTGGTTCAGAAACACAGCGTCTCCTCTTATTGCGGTTCCCCTTGATGCCCACAAGGCAGTTCCAGGGCCTGCCCGCCCGGTGCAGGGATGGGGGGCAGGTGTGCTGGCTTTCAGGGGCATGTGGGAGACACCTAAACAGGTGAAGCTGAGATGGGAGGAGGCAGGGCTGGGGATGAGACTTCTCAGCGGTGCCTTGCCTGGGCCCAGGTGGTTGCGGCCACAAAGTCCAGGGCCCGCACTGGAAGTGCCACTACTGTGGCTGTGCACCTTGGGGGCAGGGTGGCTGTCGCCTTTGTTGCAAGGGGACACAAAGCCACATAACATCCTGCTTCATGCCCAGACCCCAGCCACCCCATTCCCCTCACTTCTTCCCACCCAGCACCCCCAGCTTGCTTTGACACCCTCCCTTGTTCCTGCTCCCCCACCCTGCTCCTTCATCCATGTTCCTTCTCCACCCTTTCTCCTGGCCACACAGGGCACTCCTTGGCGCTTCTCAAGCCAGGCCCTGCAAGGAGCCACCAGGGCAGGAACCAGCCCTTGGAGCTCAGCTTGCACCGCATCTGGTAGCTTCCCACCACATCTCACCTGAGAAGAGGTGACTTGTTCTCCTTCCTTCTTACCTTACGTCTCCGTTCCCTTCAAAGGTCTCCGCTGCCTGGGGACCCACCTCCTCAGGGCGCTGCCCCTCTGCCACTGGGCTGGGAGGGGGAGACTCCACAGTCTCTGCACCCGGGCTGAGAAGTCTCACTGGGACTCGTCTGTTGATGGCGTTAGTCAGCCCGATGGCCAGTTGGATCCATTCAGTAGCGCTGCCCGAGAGGGAGCTTTACAAGTGCCCGGTGTTCATTGGTGTTTTCTGGGGCTTTGTGTAGGGGATTGGGCTTGGCCATCTTTTCCATGGGAAATGCCTCTTCTTTGGAACAGCAGCTCCCATGAGTTCATGGAACTTCTTCTTCTAAGCTTGAGAAAGGGATGACTAAGGGGCGATGGGACAGAGTTTTATGTAATGATGACAGGGGTGCAGAAAGCAAATAAGATTTTTTTTTTCTCCTACTCAAGATCCCGGTGAGAGAATGAAACTGGTAAGTAACCAAATTACAAATAAACCAAAGGGAATCATTTTTGTGCCCAGTGGAACTCCTTGCCAGAGGATGTTGTGAAGGTGAAATCTACAAGAAGGTCCAAAACAGAATTGGATAATTTAATGCAGGAAAGGTCAATCAATGGCATTTAACCAGGATGGACAGGGCAGGTGTCCCTAGCTGGTGTATTCTAGAAGCTAGGAATGGGCGACGGGAGGGATCACTTAACAATTGTCTGTCCTGAGGATTCCCATGGGGCAATGAAATCGGCTGCTGTCATGAGACAGGAGCCTGGGCTGGCTGGACAACTGGCATGGCCCAGTCTGGCTGTTCTGATGTTCTGTTTGGTTTCTGTTCTTTTCCCCTCTGGGCAATGGAAAATGGACCCCTGTCCTGAAGGGGACAGAAAGGGGCCTGTGAAAGCCTAGTGTAGGTGGAGGAAAAAAACTCATTTATGGTCCCTGATGGTTAGTGGCTAGGATTCAGCACGCTCACTCCTGAGAACTCGATTCAATTCCCAGTCAGGGAAGCCAATCTCAACTTTCACATGACCACTGCCTACTCATTCATCTTACCTCATGGTTCCAGCAGCTGTGACCCAAGGGGTTAACTTTGGGCCCCTTTCCCACCTCTCCCTCATGCCAAGACCGCACCTGTGATTTTCACAAGCCCTTCAGAAGGGGCAGAGCTGGGTGACTCAAACTGCCCTCCCCTCTCCTTGTGGGCAGCACTGCAGGAAGCTCTGTGGCACACACAGGCTGCAGGGGCCATGTGGGTCGGTGAATAGGAGCCTGAGTGGAGGGGGGATGGTGTTTCACATGGCCAGAAACCAGCCAATGGGATTGTGCCAGGTGCAGGGACACTAACAGCTTCACTCAGCTCTCAGGGTTCGTCTACACAGCGCGCTTGTTTTTCAATAGCTTGTTTCAAAGTAACACATCCACACTACAGAGAAGCCTCGACTTAGAGCCCCAGGAGGCACTGGGCAGTAATTACATTGAATGGCCCTGGGCAGGTGCTATTTCGAAATAGCTGCAGTGGAGCATCCACACTCCGGCTGTTGCAAAATAGCTATTTCGGAAGAGGCGTTATCCCTCATGCAATGGGGTTTACAGATTTCGAACTAGTCTATGGCTGGCTTTTGAGGTGAGTGAGTAGGAAGAGGGAGGGGCCACTGCAAGCACTTGGCCCTCTGCCTGCAAAAAAAAAAAAAAAAAAGTAACCTACACGTATGCAAACATGGATACCGATCCCACTAGTTGTGGCATGCTAAACAAGCACTCTATTACTTGAGCTAATTCCCCTGGCTTTGTAGTGCAAGCTTTTGGTGACTCTAAGTCAAGGTAGAGCATCCCCTGGCAGCTTCTTGTGCAACAACTCTTTTGCAGAAGAGTTCTTGTGCAAAAGGTCTTGCACAAGAGCGCGTCCACACTACCAGGTGTTTTTGTGCAAGAGATGTGCTTTTTGCGCAAGAGCATCTATGGCAGTGTGCACACTCCCTTGCACAAGAGAGCTCTGATGGCCATTTTAACCATAGGGGCTTCTTGAGCACGAAATTCATGTTGCCTGTCTGCACTGCCCTCTGGTGCAAGAGCTCCAGGGTTTATTCCTCCTGGGGAGAGGAATGACTCTTCTGGAAGAGGCCCTGTTTTCTGACGCTGTACTGTAAATTTACTTGCACAAGAACATGCGTGCAGTGTAGATGCTCTGTAAGTTTTTGCGCAAAAAGCCTGCAGTGTAGACATAGCCCCGGAGAGGGATTGCATCAGAAATCTCCAGCTGAGTGAAGACAGGGCCTAATGGTCAATTAGTTATATGCGGACACTAACAGCCTCACTGCTGGTAACTCACAGAGGCCCTTGATGCCCTAGAAAGGGTGTGGCCAAAACAGGCTCTGCTGTGAGAAGGATTTGAACATGCACAGGAAAACTTATTGGGTTTCAAATCCAAACCTTAACCACTTGGCCACCCCAGCTGGGGCAGTAGCACCCCGGGAAACTAATAAATAATCCCAGTGCCAGGCCTAATGTCACCTGCCATAGAATTCACACAGCAAACCATTTCAACAGCTTGCAGAGGGTCCTGGCTGTTCTGGTCTTAGGCTGCTTTGGAGGTGAGTTCTGCTTCAAGGTCTTCTCCCCTCCTTCTTGGTCTTCCTTTCCCTTTTCCTTCCTCTTCTCTTCTGCCCTTTTCCTTCTTGCTGGTCTCCTTGTTGGACCCCAGTTTATACAGAGAAACTCAATACTGCTTAGTTCTACCTTAACCAATTATTTTAGTATAATTTCACTCACCAATCATAACATACTGTCACAGAATGACCTAACCAATCAGACCCCATCGCCTTAGCTGATTTACACCCAGCAAAATCAATTGTACAGCAGACAGAAACAGATCCAAACCAGACTATCACACAGACAAACAATATTACTCGGGGGAGGCGGCGCAAAATGGAATCTATGAGGCCAAACTCCTTCGTGCTTCACCAGGACCATGCACAGGATGGGCAGCACCCCAGGATCTGAATGCGCCTGGATCAGTCCCACACCCTGCCTGCCAATTCTCTTCCCCCTGCTTCCCCCCTGGACATCTCCGCTCACCCCCACCCTCTGTCAGCCTGGCGGTTCTCCCCCACTTCTCCTCCTGATCTCCCCTGGCCAGCCCTGCTTCCCCCACCAGCCCTGCTTTCACCAGCCAGTACTGCCCCCTGCGATATCCCCCTTAGTTTAGGCCTACTGAAGAACTATAGGCCTTCCAACAGGGTTATAGAAAAGCCACAAAGGACCTTTCCAGGGGAGAGACATCAGGATCCATAAGCACAGACAAGGAAAGGTAAACACAACTGTGAAGGGACTTGAACCCTCAATCTTCTGATCCGAAGTCAGACGCCTTATCCATTAGGCCACACAGTCTTGATTTGCAGAGAGTTGGAGTTCTTGCAATGTGTGGGTAGGGAAAAGTCTACCTAGTCCATAAGCTTTTATTATTTTCCTTGTTTAGGGGTTTAGAAATCACGTCTGAGCTGGTGAATTATTCTTATTTTGTGTAACTAAGGATTGCAGCCCAGGGATTTTTCCTGAGTCTATGTTCCTTCATGGCTATCTACCACTTAGGCTATCTCCATAGTGCACCTCTCTTCCACAAAAGCTCATGCAAATGAAGGTCAGATTAGCATATTGCCATGCTCATTTGCATAATTAATTGGGGTCCATTTTTGCGCAAGAGGCTTTTGCGCAAAGAGGAGCTGTGTAGCCTGGGGTTCTTCCTGCCTCCTGCTTCCCCTGGCTGCAGCCTGGCCTTGGCCTCTTTCCTCTCAGCCCCACGGGGCCAGGGGAAACACAGGGGGCCATTTCAGAGTCTGGTTGGTGGCGGTGACCTGTTCATGCCGTGATGGGGGAGGGGAGAGTGTCACACGGCTTCTACTAGAGCTGGTATTTAAATAAAAACAAAAAATAAACAAGCAGCTGGGATGGGGCAGCTGGAGGGAGCCAGGAGAGCAGAGGCAGCCGGAGAGCTGAGAGTCCCAGGTGCCCACCAAAAACATCAGCTGTTTGTCCCGTGGTGCAAGGGGCAGCACTCAGGGCTCTTAACCTTGCAACCTGCGTTCAACTGTCAGTGGGACCTTCCTGGGCTGGTTGTTGCAAAAGCCTCCTGCTTTAGGTTTCTTGTCCTCAGGCTGGTGAGAAGAGATTTTTGTGCTTGTGCTGGGTGTCTAATGCCCACTGGTGCTCGGTCTCTCATCTGGTCTGGCTCAGATGAGCTGGGGCCATGAAACCTACCAGCCTGCCTAGAGATGCAGGGGGCTGAGGTTGTGTTTCTCGCTGCTTCCCCTGATGCCCTCAGGTCCGGTCCCGGCAGCTGCCAGGCTCTGCCTATTGCCCCCGGCCTGTGCTAACCCATCCACTGGGTGTGGAGCTATTGCCTTGGGCGTAGGAACAGTCTGGGAGAGCGAGCAGCACAAGTGAGAGGCTGGACCAGTTGGTTTGGTTCTTTTGGATCTGCCCCTCCTGCACCCCTAGAGACATTGAAACAAAAAAAGACACATGAGAAGAACCCAACTATTTTACTTTTGCTGTGACATAAATGGATCTAGCTCAGGGGTCCTTCTGCATGGGAAGCACCCCTGTGCTCCTGGGTTCTTCTGCCCCTCGCCTGCGATGCCATCCACCTGGGGGAGGACTTGCCCTGACACTTGTAGATGGGCCAACACGGACAAACCAGCGTCACTCAGGCACCTTTGATAGCTCAGCTGGTAGAGTGGTGAATTGCAGTGCGTGCTTGGCAAGTAATCCTTAGGTTGCACTGCAATTGACAAAAAGATTATGGGTCTGAGCTGGTAATGGCGTTTCTTGGGCTGCACAGGCCTTGAGACCCCTCCGAGGCTGGACTAAAATAAAAAAGGGCTGCACTTTGGAATTCAAAGGTGTTGTCTGGGACCATGAATTAGAACAGTTTTAGAGACACTTTTTTCAGAAGAGGCTTTTCTGACATTTGGCCCATCTACACGGGCCCAAATGTGGGGAAAACCTTCTCTTTGGGAAGAACCCTTATTCCTAATAAAATGAGGAATACAGGCTTTCTAAAAAAACAAGCCCACTTTTTTGGAAACTGATCTCAAAAAGTTGACCCATTCCATGGATGCAGCAGAGTTTTTTACAGATACAAAAGGTATCCTGGAAAAGCTCGATGTTTGGCATATAGCCAAGAAGGGTATCTGTAGTGGGGTTTCCAGCCAAGAAAGGTACCGTGGCTTAGCTGGCTAAAGTGCCTTCCTTGTAAGTAGAAGGTCCTGGGTTCCAATCCCAGTGGTGCCTTGCTGTAGCCTTTGATCATGTTTTCCTATCCCCTTCTGGGACACAGAAGAGGCCTCCAGTGGCCACTCATGGAACTGCTGGTTCAGGAAAAGGCTGATTGGAGAGGACCTTTGGGAAGAAGGAAAGGACAAGCCTGGGGCAGAGACTGCTGTGACTGGCATTGGCAAGGCAGAGCTCTGACTGCAATTGCTGGGACAGGAGAGCCAGTGCCACATACCCTTGTGATTCCCTGGGGGTGTCAGTGCCCAGAGATCCTGCAAGTGCAACCTCTGCAGCAGTGGAGAGTGACTCTCCTCCCCCCTCCCTTGGGATGGGCAATGGCAACAGGTGGCGCAGCTGGGAGAAAAGTCCCAGAGAGCTGCCCCATGGCTAAGCTGCCCAGGCACCTGTCAGGCATGGAGGAGGTGAGGGAGGCAGCCCCTAGTGGTGCCTGGCCAATGTGTCTGCTCTTCCCACCATCCCTCCTTACGTAGCTGGAATCGGCTTCCTTCAGTTGAGCTTGGCTGTCCCTACTGCAGGAAGCCAAAGGGAGCAAAGAGCGGAAGTACTGGAAGCTGGTTGGGGTGTCGTCTGGGTTTGGTATAGTGAGTCTTAGTTGGGTTTGCTAAATTGAATTCTGTAAGATAGATTGTGACCATTCCTCCCCAGCAGGACGTGGTTCTTGTTCTTCTGCCCAGCACATCCCATGGAGACCAAGGACTTCTTTTGAAATAACCCTTAAACCTTATTGTATAAGGAGTAAGGGTGATTTTGGAGGAAGGGTTTTCTTTCCAAACTAGCCAATTAGCCCATCATAAGACGGGGTTTTCAGGTCTCTCCTTCACGTCGGTCTTCTCTCCTGGCCTCCGGTCTCTCGCTCCGTCTCTCTCTCTCTCCTGCTCCTACTGCCTCCCCTCCTCTCTCTCTCTCAGCTCTCCTCCGCCTCCTACCTCTCTCTTTCTCTTCTCCTCCCACTCCTGCCTCTCACTCGGGGGACCGCGGAGCCCAAACAGTCGACTGGGTGCCGCACTCCCCGTGCTGCATGGGGAGCGCAGAGCCCAAATGGTCGCTTGCACCACTTGCTCCCATGCGGCGGCCTGGCTGAGTGGCGCAGAAGTCAGCCGAGTGCCACGGCCAGGTGGCGGGGCCTGGAGCCGTTGTCACGCCGCACGTCACCACCCTACCCCCCTTTCCTTCCTGCCGTGGCGCTCGGCTGACTTCTGCACTGCTCAGCCAGGCTGCCGTGGGGGAGCAGGGGGAGCAAGCTGTTTGGGCTCCGTACTCCCCATGCAGCACGGGCCGCCCAGAGGGAACAGCCAGCATTTCAGCAACAGCGGCGCCCAGAGGGAACAGCCAACATTTCAGCATTACAGACTCTCAGACACTGAGCTACTATATATATGATAACCGTGTCTAGACAGCATTTCTTTTTTCGAAATAACGCTATTTTGAAATAGCGCCATAATGCAATTATGCAAATGAAGCCCCGGACATTCAAATCCACGCTTCATTTGCAATTTCGCTCATCTGGATTTGCATTCCTCCCTCGAAGGAGGAGAGCAGTGTGGACAGACCCTGTAGTGAGGAGCAGGGGGCATGGATCCCACTCGTTCCTGCAAAAAAATGAAACAGCTGAGCACTTTGCAGAGAACGGGCCATAGCCCTGCTGAGAGAGGCTCCATCATGCACAGACTGTGCAGGGCCAGACTACTGGGAGGAGGCTCTGGCCATGGACTTTCCTCCCCTCTCTGTTACCTCCTGCACCTGGGGCTGAAAGGGACGTGGGCTGCCGGACAGTCCTGCCCAACTGCCTTCCCCGGTGGAAGCAGAAAATGCTCATGGAAGGGCTCACACGTTGTCCCCAGTGCACTGGCCTGAGGGCCTGAATTCTTGCTGCCCCTGGGTGCACCCAAATGCCCCTTCTGGGGGGGGCGGGCAGGCTCCCCAGCTTACACCCTTCCTGTCACACTTGGTGCTGTGAGAACAAAGCTTGCAAAGCAGTTTGAATTTCCTCCATCTCCCCTTGCTGCTGTGCTACTAGAAATCCTGAAACCGGCCCCGTGTCCTGTCACTGGACAGATAGCCCTGTGATGGGGTATGAGAAAGCTTGATATATATAGCCTGGCAAGCTCAGTTGGTAAAGCATGGGACTGTTAATCTCAGGATCATGGGTTTAAACTCTATACTGGGTGATATACTTCTTTAACGCATATTCTCAGTCTACATGCAATTCACTCTCAGCTTTCATCAGGGTTTTAGAAAGAAAAAGTCTAGTCCTGGGGTCCAGCTTTAGTAGAACCAAAGAGAGAACAAACTTCAATTTCCATATTCTGAGGAGAAGGGAAGAGGATTTTCTTCTCCTCAGTTCTAGCCACATCAGCCCTGGGAGGAGGAAAAATAACCCTCCACCTGCTGATTGTCCCCCATCAGCTTCTGTAGCTTCACCTCCTTCCACAGCAGCTCCAGCTTTGAGCTACAAATATCAAGGGGCTGGTGAGGAAAGGAGGAGCTGGCAGCTTGGGTTAGTTGCTTCCATGAGAACAAGAGGTAGAGTGTTCACAAGGTGCATTCCCCTCCCCTGCAGAGCAGGGTGTTAGAAAGAGCTAGTAACAGAACAGTCATCCAAGTTCCACACACCCACCTCCCAAAGTGTGTTTCTGTGGTGTAGCGGTTATCCCATTTGCCTCCCATGCAAAAGGTCCCTGGTTAAAAGCCAGGCAGACACACAGGGTCTCCTCTTATTGCAGCTCCCCTTGGTGCCCAGGTAAGTGCAGCTCCTGCTACCTGGCCTGTGCCTGGGATGAGCCCAACTCCCACGTGACAGAGGGGGTGCCATCAGCTGGGAATGCCCCTTGGTGCCAGCCTGGGGAAATGAAATGGATCAGGCCAGGCAGCTGCTGCAGGCTTGTGGCTTGGCCTCCCCTGCCCTGGGAGGCTGGTGTATTGGGCTGGCTCTGCCTGCTGCCTCCCTTGTGTGACTTGCTTAAGGAGGTCAGGAGGCAGCAATGGGGCAGAACAGAGCCCCACCTTGTTCTGCCAAGACCTGTGGGGTGGGGTGGGGCTGGCTGCGGGGCGGCAGAGTCCTGTGTCTGTCTCAGGGCATCCCAGGAATGCTCCTTGCAGCCCAGGAGAAGGGGGCTCTAGGTGGAAGGAAAACAAGCAAAGCTGGTCCCAGTGGGCATGGGCCAGGGCTGCAATTTCACCCAGCTGAGTCAAGAGTGACTGGTGTAGGTCCCATTGTGTAAGGGGCAGCGCTCTGGACTCTGACTCATGCAATCGGAGCTCGAATCTCAGTGGTGTGGCTTGGTTGGGTGCTGCACACCCCTCACACTCCATCTTCCTTTCCTGCAGGCTCCCCAGAGAGGAAGTTGTGCCCCCTGCAGCCCTCTCTCTTGTCTGGCAGACTGTGAGAGGCCCTGGTGATGCAGGATCAGGCCTATGGGTGGCTGTAGACAGCAACAGAGCGTCGCAAGAGCAGAAAGCTGAAAATTCTGCATCAAACCTGCCCCTGCTGTGGGCCTCTAAGGCGACCTTGATGCTCCAGCGCTATTTCGGGGTATGCAGACATGTGTACTAGCCATCCTGCGTGTTAACAGTGCCCCCTTACTTTAAAATACAATGGACTCGCTAGTCCAACGTCTCTGTAGCTCGTATTGCGTATCATATGTTAACCCTCTGTCTATGCTGCACCCTAAACTTGAAATAATATGCTACATCAGGGCTCTGTCTACGCTAGAGAGACAACGCTTTAGTCCAGAGAACGCATCTGCTCTGCCGAAAGCTTTTTTTGGAAGAGCAGACGTGCTTTTTTGGCATCCCTGTGAACTACATTTTATGAGGAAGAACGGCTGTTCTTAAAAAGAGGTTGTTCCCGACATTTGGCCTAGTGTACGCAGGCCAAATGTCGGAAAAGCCTCTTCCAAAAAAAGCAGAAGAAAAAGTTACACAAATTGGGTTTTGAAATTTGTGTAACTTTTTTCAGAAGAACAGTGTAGTGTAGACATAGCCTGAGGGTTGCACAGCACTAGTAGGAGACAGGGAGGGACAAAACCGTCTAACGGCACCTGCAGCCTTTCAAAACAACCCCCAGCCCGAAATCCAAGAACCAGCCCTTCCCTCCACCCTCACTGGGGTCTGCTGGGAACTGTCTGGACTAAAGCCCACCCCAGTGTCAGCCTAAGGATTGTCTGGTCTGTAAAAAGCTGTGCCCTGGAAATGAGAAAGCAGCTAAAGTGGCTCTGGTGAGACTTGAACCCACAATATTTGAATGTTTAGCTGGGCTCACATTAGCCACTGCAATTTAGAAGTCCAACATGCTTTCTATTGCACCACACACACTGCTGGACTGCTGAGCTTGATATCTCCACTCTCTGCTTTGCAGCATGACAATTGCTGGGGGAAAAGACAGGTGAGCCATATCTGTCTCTTTTGGGAGAGCAGGTAGGAAGAAGAAGGGGGCCACTGAGCCCTCGACAGTGAAAATGAAGGAAGAGAACTCAGCTGTAGATGGAGAATGTGGGTATCGATTCCACTGCCTCTCACATGTTAAGCAAGTGCTCTACCACTTGAGCTAATTCCTCTGCTTACAAGTGTCCTTACTGCCCCACTCACCTTGTTCCAGAGCCCTCAACATCCCTGCAGCTGCCCAAGGCTCCTTTCTGAAAGGGCCACTTGTGAGACTGACACCCATGGGCCGGCTAGCTCAGAGGTTTAGAATGTGGGGCTCATATCACAAAGACGCATCTTAAGAACAACCCCCTTGTTTCAAATCATAATGGGCTCGCTGTTCCGACGTCCCTGTAAACCTCATGGCATGAGGAGTGAGGGACATTTTGGAATTGCAATTTATTTTGAAATAAGTGCTGTGCAAATAAGCTACACAATTTGCATCGCTTATTTTGAGCTATGGAACGCACCCCTAGTGAGTTAGAACCTAGATCTACCCCCAGCACCCTGTCCCAATCACTGATGTACTGATAATGATAGTTTGTTGTTGTTGTTGCCTTGGAAACTCCCCACACACCTTCCCCTGGGGGCCCTGGGCAGCCTGCTCACATTGCAGAGCTTACTTTGAGGTGAAGGTGCTGTGTAGACATCCTGTTGAGGGACAGACTGCAGGAGGGAGGCTCCAGCCACCTCCTTTCCTCTTCTCTTTCAAGCTTTGTCTGTACTGCAGAATTTTAGTGCAAAAACTCTTGGGCTACGTCTACACTGCAGGCTTCCTGTGCAAGAAGGCTGCGTCTAGACTGGCATGATTTTCCGCAAATGCTTTTAATGGAAAAGTTTTTCCGTTAAAAGCATTTGCGGAAAAGAGCGTCTAGATTGGCACGGATGCTTTTGCGTGGAAAGTGCTTTTGCGCAAAAGCATCCGTGCCAATCTAGATGCCATTTTGCGCAAGAAAGCTCCGGTGGCCATTTTCACCATCGGGGCGTTTTTGCGAAAAACAGTTTTTACCTGTCTACACTGGCCCTCTTGCACAAAAGCATTTGCGCAAGAGGGCTTTTTCCCGAGCGGGAGCTTCAGTGTATTTGTGCAAGAACACTGACAATCATACATTAGATCGTCAGTGTTCTTGCGCAAATTCAAGCGGCCAGTGTAGACAGCTGGCAAGTTTTTGCGCAAAAGCAGACACTTTTGCGCAAAAACTTGCCAGTCTAGATGCACCGGAACTGTTTTGCACAAGAGTCCTTGTGCAAAAGGTCTTCCACAAGAGCGCGTCCACATTACCATGTGCTTTTGCACAAGAGATGTGCTTTTGTGCAAAAGCATCCATGGCAGTGTGGACGCTCTCTTGTGCAAGAAAGCTCTAATGGCCATTTTAACCATAGGGGCTTCTTGCGCGAGAGATTCATGTTGTCTGTCTACACTGCCTTCTTGTGGAAGAGCTCTTGCAGAAGAGGGCTTATTCCTTGTGGGGAGAGGAATAACTCTTTGGCAGCATCTACGCTGGCATGGTTTTGCGCAAATACTTTTAATGGAAGAGTTTTTCCGTTAAAAGTATTTGCGCAAGAGAGAGTCTATACTGACATGTGCTTTTGCACAAAAGCATCCGTGCCAGTGCAGACACTCGCTTGCGCAAGAAAGCTCCGAAGGCCATTTTAACCATCGGGCTTTCTTGAGCAAGAAATTGATGTTACCTGTCTACAATGGCCTCTTCCGCAAGAACACTTGCGCAAGAGGATTTATCCCTGAGCGGGAGCGTCAGAGTATTTGTGCACGAATCACTGATTTTGTACATTACAACGTCAGTGTTCTTGCGCAAATACTCACAGGCAGTGTAGACAGGTGGCAAGATTTTGCCAGTGTAGACACAGCCTTTCAGAAGAAGCTCTGGTTTCCAACACTGTGCTGTAAATTTACTTGTGGAAGAACGTGCATGCAGCGTAGATGGTCTGCAAGTGTCGACATAGCCTTGAAGCATCCGCACTATGAGCGTGTTTTTGTGCAAGTAAAGTTACAGAGCATCAGAAGAGAGGGCTTTTTGTGCACGAGCTCTGACTTTTTCCAGGAAAACTACAAGCATTGCTCTGTCATCACTGAAAGATGTTTCAGCAGCTGTGACCCAACAGGTTACTTAGAGGCCCCTTCCCAGCCTCTCCCTCCCCACCAAGACAGCACCTGCCATTTACACAGGCCTTTCAGAAGGGGCAGAGCTGGGTGACTCAAACTGCCCCTCCCCTCTCCTGGGTGGGCAGCCCTGCAGGAAGCTCTGTGGCGCACACAGCACTAGCCCAGCGCACAGTCAGGTCGGCACAAGATCCATTGGTTCAGTTTGGTTGTTGAAGGAGACAACACAGAACTGGCTCCAGCCCCCACTCAGTAACCTGGGGAAATGACCCACCAGGCCTGGGTCCCTCGGAGAGGCAACGATTCCCCACTGGCCAGGGCAGAGCCTCCCTCTGACACAGTCATGGGCCTTCTCCCCCTGGTCCTGCCTCCCCCCTTCACTCAGCTCTCACTGCTCGGTGCTGCCAGGGAGGGGCCTCACTGCTAGTCAGTGTTCCTGTTCCAGGAGCAGGGTGAGTTTTGTCTTGTGCACCAATATTGAGGTCGTGTGTGCCTGTTCGGGTGCGAGCCCCCGCGGCGCCTGCCAGTTACTAACAAATATCTTAGCTACACATTATGGGAGAAAGATACTAACCCAAGGGACAATTAACACTGGGCTGCGGCTAGTCTCTGCCTCCCGCAGGGCCACTAGGGAACAGATGGGGGACAAGGCATGAGGCAGATCCAAGGGGCTGGCTAAATCCAGTGTGAGAAGCACTTGGAAAAAGACCCAGCAGCAGGTGAGAGAACAGCATGAAGACATCAGGATCAGGACCAGAGCAGTATGGCTATGTCTACATTGGCAAGATTTTGCGCATAATCTTGCCGCCTGTCTACACTGGCTGCGAGTATTTGCACAAGAACACTGACTTTGTAATGTACAAAATCAGTGGTTCTTGCGCAAATACTCTGACACTCCTGCTCAGGGATAAGCCCTGTTGCGCAAGTATTCTTGCGCAATAGGGCCAGTGTAGACAGCAACATTAATTTCTTGCGCAAGAAAGCCCGATGGCTAAAATAGCCATCGGAGCTTTCTTGCACAAGAGAGCGTCTAAACTGGCACGAATGCTTTTGCACAAAAGCACATCTCTTGCCCGAAAGCACATGCCAGTGTAGACGCTCTCTTGTGCAAATGCTTTAACGCAAAAATTCTTGCGTTAAAAGTATTTGCACAAAATCATGCCAGTATAGATGTAGCCTACAAGTAAATCCAGGAATTAAACAAAAGCCAGGACAAGATGATAAAGTGAAAACCCCCTTCTTCTCTACTGCAAAACTAATTTTGAACTTTTTAACAATAGCCAACCACTCAGCCTGTACTCTCTTCCTCCAACTTCCCAGCAGAAAAGAAGGAACAATCATCCATAGCAAACAGCAATTACATTAAAGCAACACTGTCAGCTTGTGTCATGCTCAGAAGAGAACACTATCATTCATTCTCATGGCTAGCAAGGCAAATCCTTTTCAGCTGCATTTCTCTAGTTATTAACTATAGAAATGATCCCTGAAAGTACAGTCTTAACAACACCCTCTTCGCTACACACCCACACTAATGTGCATTCACTTTCTCCTCGTGGGGAATGTTTCCACACAACACTTAGAAAACTAAAGAACAGAAATAATCTCAGCAAAGTGCTTGTCCCATTCAAACACGCTCCACCCGATTTAGAAATCTCTATATTTGAATATGCTTCCTGTCCCTATTTACAGAAACATGCCTCCTGATTAGCATGTGGAGCACCTGGCAGCCAATCAAAATCTCCTGCTGTTTCTTCCTGAAACTGCAGCTCCTGGGGCTCCTCTAAGTCAGTGGTAACAAACTGCCAGTCCGCAGACCAGCAGGGTCCAAGAACCCCTGCCTGCCGGGCAGAGGTGGAAAGTAACAAAGTAGAAATACTTGATTATACTACTTAAAACCTTATTTGCGTATTTGTGTTTTACTCAAGTAATTTATTTTTGTGATACTTTGACTTTTAATCAAGTTGGGTTCTTTTAGACAATATTGTACTTTTTACTCCACTCCCATTTCCAGAAGCGCTGGGTTACTCACGACTCGCAGCATTCTGATTTGCTAAAGCCCAGCTGCATGTGCAAGCACCCAGTCATCCAAAAAATAGCCAATCCACAAGCACAATGCCCCTGCCAAGGAAGAAGCCTTTTAATAGCTGCACCAACAGCCTGTTATTCAAAACTCTGCAGGCCCTGCCAGCCTGAGACCTGAGCGACCAGGGCGGCTGCCCAGGGCTCCCTGCTGAGGGAGGTGATATGAGAAGTCTCATGTGACCTGACCTGGGGCCAGGCAGCTAAACAGGAGGAAAACCCAGCAGCCAAGGTCAGGGAGGACAGAGGCACTTACTTGTGCCAGGTAAATCCTCTGCTCTGGTGGGAGCAGCAGCAGGGTGGGTGGATGCCTGGGGCAGGGGTTCCCCATTCTCCCTGGGACAGAGGCCCCTGTGGAAGCCCTGTGGGGAGAGGTGGGGCAGGCTGTGCTGGAAGAGGCTGGGGGTGGGCGGCTGACAGGGGTGGGGATTGAAGAAGCGTCTGTGTGGGCAGTTGGGCAGCCAGCTCATCAGTGAGCAGCAGAACACACAGGCCCATCGCCCCACAGCCGAGCTCCCCCGCTGCTCTTCCAGGGCTGTGGCCGACCAGCCTGCATTGCTGCCAGCCCAGGTTCAGCTCTGCCAATGACCTGCCCAGTCGCCTTCCTGCCAGGGGCTGCAGACGTGTCTGCTGGGGTAGGGAGGAGGGATGTGTCCACTCAGCCAATGTGGGGGGGGGGGGTAATGTCTTCAGGACAGAGAATTTCTATTCCTTCTCCTCTTTTCATCTTTGGCCCCAGTGGCCAAATGGACAAGGCACTGGCTACCAGAGCTAAGTAGTTGTGGGTTCAAGTCCTCCCTGGAGTATAGAACTGTAACTTTCTGAGTGTTTACTGGGAAGCACTGGATTGCTTTTCCCCATGGGAACTGAGAGATGGTTCCCCAAGAAGTGCCAGATCCCATAGGACAGCAGTTGTCTAGTCCCACCAGCTACAGGAGTGACTCAGACAGAGCAAAGTGGCTGGAGCAGAGCAGGGTCTGTCTGGTGACAAGGCAAAGCCTGAGGAGGGGCAGCTCTGGCAAAGGCTCAGTAGGAGCAAGGGGGGAGCTACTTTGGCCTGGCCCTTTTACAGAACATACTAAGGCCTTGAGCATGGGGCTGGCATCGGGGGAAAGTTCCCTCACTGATGGGATGGGGAGCAGGCTGGGCTAGGACGGCACCTTTCTCCCTGCTCTTGTCCCCAGACAACATGGTTGCCGGGCCTGGGTGCGGGCAGACTGGCAGTTGCTGCAGCAACACAGGGGCAGGAGGCCCCACTGATGTGTGGGGGGGAGGCAGCCCCACCAGCAGGCACAAGGCTGGCCCAGCATATGGGGGGAGGTGTTCGACTGTGTTTCCCTGCTGGGTTGCCAGGTGTCCAGTTTTGAACCAGACAGTCCAGTATTTGAGCTTTCTGTTCCGGAAACAAACAGAAAATAGAAATGTCCGGTATTTTCATAATAATAATAATGTCGATTGTGATGTAATGTCAAGTGTGTCCGGTATTTTTGTTGACACCATCTGGCAACCCCACACGGAGCCCAGGTGACAGGACACCTCCTAGTACTCACTGCTGCTAGCGACACCCTCACACAGCTCCTCATAGCTCCCCCCACTATGGGGCAGGCAGGAGAGGATGGTTACCCCCAAGTGACAGAGGGAGGGACAAAGGCTGAGAAAGGCAAAGGGCCTTGTCTGACCTCACACAGCCAGTCTGGGACAGCACTGGGAACAGGACCCAGAAGCCCTGATGCTGAAACCCCCTCAGTCTGGAGTTTCACACCCTGACAGATCAGAATAAAGTGTCTCAAAGGAGCTACAGCCCCACAGCCCTGCCTAGGGATTGGCTCAGCCAGTTGTTTAGAAGCACCAGGACACAGAGAGACTCAGGAGCTGCTCAGAGAGAACCACCTGGCTCATTTAGTGGGACTTAAGGTGAACAACAAAGCCCTGAGTCTCCTCCCTGCTCAGCCAGTCAGAACCAGGACTCTGAATCACAGAACACTAGAACTGGCAGGGACCTTCAGAGACAAAGTCCAGTCCCCTGCCCTCACAGCTGGACAAAGCACCATCCAGATGGATGTCTCTCCAAAACAGGAAGCTACCAGGAGGGGGTTTGAACCCACACAGACAAACATCTATTGGATCTTAAGTCCAATGCCTTAACCACTCAGCCATTCTGGTGGTGGGTAAAAAAGTATAGACGTGTGAAAGTTCTCTCCCCAAACAGCCCAGAGACTCGCTCTCAGAGCATCTGCCCGTCCCATCTCTGTGCCAGGGCTTCCCACCGCAGGCTTGGGGGGGTCTGCTCTATGGGGAAGGGGAGGGAGGTTCTCTCTTACCTGCCCCCCCCAAGCGTTGCCCACCCTGGTGCATGTTGCTGGGCTGGGCAGCGGCTGGCCAGGGGAACTGCCCTGGGAGAGGTTCCCGGGGAGCAGCTTTCTACAGCCCGGGCTCCGGGGGCCCAGCAGTGCTGCACCCAGTGCTGGGGCTCAGGGGATCTGCTCAGAGCCGGCCCCAAAGGCCCCGCAAGCAGAGGCCAGGAAAGGAGCCAGGCTGAGGCTTTGCAGGGAGTAGGCCGGGGACCTGGCAGGAGGAGGCTCCAGCATGCACAGAGCCTGCGTAGGGCCAGCCTGCTGGGAGAGAAGCAGGAGCATCCAGCACCATTCAGGCCAGCGGCAGCTGACACTGGGGGAGCTGTAAGACTCCAGGGCAAAGGCCTCCAGCCCCCCAGACCCTGGGATTAGGTGGCCCTGGAACCAGGCCCCCTGGAGTAGCATTGTGGTCTGGGGGCTCTGACCCACAGAGGGCTGGCCCCAAAGCCCAGGGCCTGGAAGTCTGGTGAGCAAGTGAGACTTGCCCGTCAGTCCAAGCTGCTTTCTGCCCCGGCTGCCATTCCTGCCTGTTCCAAGCTGGTGGGGCAGGACGGGTGCTTGTCAGTGGGGCCCTGCTCTCAGTCCGTCCCTCACAGGCCCTGTGGGGTGCTCGAGGGGCTGAGCCCGTCTGTCCAGACCTGGCGCGGGGATGGAACATGGGGAACGTTTCCCCCTGTGAGCGTGTGCGGGGCAGGAGGGAGCCACACGGGCCCAGCTGAAGGTTTTGTGCTGGGGCTGGAGGCTTAAGCCCGAGCTGTCGGCCTCAGCGGGACTTGCTCCTTCCCCCCTCTCCTGCCTTGTTGGCTCCTTTGGCCAGCAGCGCACAGGGGGCAGCCGGGAGAGCTGGCACCAAGGGCAGAGGAGGCCAGTGCACAAGCCCCTCAGAGGGGACAGGCCTGAGGCCTCTGGCTTGCCCAGGATCATGCCGAGGGGCTTTCTGTGGTGCCGGGCGGGGGAGGGATGCCAGGCCCAGGCCAGTGGGAGGAGGGGCAGCGCCTGCCAGGGCAGCAAGGGGAGCTGCAGAGAGCGAGACGCGGCATTTCTGCCTGGTTTCACTCAAGGGTCCTTCTGCGGGTGAAGCACCTGTGACACCCCTGTGCTGCTGGGTTCTCCTGCCCCTGCCCTCGGAGGCCGTCCCCTTCGGAGGACTCTTGTCCTGGCATTCATAGGTGGGCCAACATAGGGAAAGCAGCCTGCCCCAGGCACCCTTCAATAGCTCAGCTGGCAGAGCAGAGGCCTGTAGCGGGTGCTTGGCAAGTGTCCTTAGGTTGCTGATTTGACTCCAGCTGAAAGGAGAGATTCTTCTCCCTCCCCCTGGCTGCAGGCCTGGCCTTAGGACAAGGCAGCTGCCTTGGGTCTGTCCCTTTGGGGCCTGGTGCTACAATTTACAAAAAGGTTTTGGGTACCAGCTGCCAATCTAATGTCTTGGGCTGCGCAGGCCTTGAGTCATGGCAAGAGCTGGAGGGGAATGGGGACTGGCTGCACTTTGGAATGGGAAGCTGCTGTCTGGCCCCATAAATTAGAACAGTTTAGAGTTATTTTCAAGGAGGGCACCATGGCTCACTTGGTGAAAGTGCCTGCCTCGTAAGTAGGAGATCCTGGGTTCGACTCCCAGTGGTGCCTTGTTGCCAGACGAATGGGTCTTTTCTTCCCACCATTCTTCAGCATGTATCTGGGGTTGGTTTTACCTTCATTTGAGCTTGGTGGTGCTCTCACAGTGGGAGTAGGATAGTAACAAAGAGCAGGAGGTGCCCTAGGGGTTTGATTTAGTGAGGCTTAGCTAGACTTGCTAAATCAAGCTCTGGAAGATGGATTACAGCAGCGATCTCCACCCGAGTGAAGACATGGCCTAATGGTGCAATTAGTTAGATGCCGACACTAACAGCCCCACTGCTGGTAACTCGCAGAGGCTACATCTACGCTAGAATTTTTCTCCGTAAAAAAATATGTTAATGAGGGACTCAATTGCATGAGTCACAATCTCATTTGCATATTTTCTGCCAATGGGATTTTTGTGCAAAAACAAGCAGTGTGAACATTTTTTTTGCACAAAACCCCCTTTTTCCACAAGATTCTTATGCCCCCCAAAAAGAGGTATCCTGATTTTGCAGAAAAAGGGGGTTTTGCGCAGAAAGAAAACTTCCATACTGCTTGTTTTTGCACAACAACCCCAGCGCAAAACCTGTTTGGCAGAAAATATGCAAATAAGATCATGACTCATGCAAATGAGACCCTCGTTAGCACATTTTTTGCCAAGAAAACTCTGGTGCTGGTCATGAAATGGAAGCACGTTATGTTTAAACAGCTGCCATATGAAAGTACCTGAAAGTCACAAGGATCAATGATCTGTGTGAAAGGCAGGAGGCCATTAATTAGAGCCCCATGTATGTTGTGTGCACAAGGGAAGGTAGGAATGTGCACCAGGCAGTCTGATAATGGTGTTTACTGTATGTTTGTAACAGGCTCCTGCCCATCTCTGGTAGATTTGGGCAACTCCTCCACCAATTGCAATACACACAAGGCCATTCCTCCCCAGTTGGGTGTGGTTCTTGTTCTTCTGCACAGCACAGCCCATGGAGACCAAGGACCTGCCATTGGGCTTCCAAATCACACCCTTGTTGAATGGATGGAAACAGAAACCAGACACACAGCGGGTTTGAGCTGGTTCCGGCTGAGGGACGGGTTTGCCTGGTTTATGTGCATTGGCACAGGAAAGCAGTAAGGGTTCGTTTTCATTTATAGAATCCAAAGAATAGAAACCTAGAATGCAATGGAATTGGAGAAATAAATGTTTCCATTGAACGGTCAGCTGGATTTGAACGAAGGCTCACATGATCTGCCGTCAAACACTCTACCACTGAGCTACACTCCTACACAACCTTATGCGATCAGTGTTGGGAGCTGAGAAGGGAACAAGAGGCTTTTGTAGCCCACAAGTCTCAGGTAGGACAGACCCCAGACAAGGAATTTGCCCTGAAAGCAGCAGAGCTGGGGCAGGTCAGAGAGTCCTAAGATGAAGCGGCTGGAGGGAAGCCAGGAGAGCAGAGGCCAGTCTGAGAGCTGAGAGTCCCAGGTGCCCAAGACACCAGCTGTAGGTCCCCTATGGTGAAAAATGCTGCTGCCCCTTTGCCACCTCTGCCTCTCACTGACATTCATGGGTGTCCTTTTGTGCTGCCCGGTCTCTGTTCCCCAAGTGAACAGCTCCACCCCCTGGGCCTGTCTCCATCGCTTCTGCCTCTGCAAGGTGAAGGGAGGCTGCTGGGCCCAGCATCTTTCTGCCCAACCAGGGCTGGCTTTTGGGGAGAGCAAGTGGCCACTGTAGGCACTTGGGCCCTGGCTGTGTCCATGGGATGGTGGCTCTGCTGAAAGCCAGACTGGTTTTCCTATTGTTAGGCAGGACCCTGTGATCCATGCTCCCTCCTGCAGCCTCTGTTGCCTTCTCCAAGTGTCCCTTCTGATGGGACACAGACTCTCTTCTCAGCCATCTCAGGGTTTGGGTACCTTGTTGCCCAGGTTAGGGGTGTGGCCAAAACACAGGCCTTGCTGCGAGCAGGATTTGAACCAGCAACGAGAAACCCTATTGGATTTTTCATTCAACCCCTTAACCACTCAGCCATCACAGATCTAAGCACTACTAGTCCCAGGAAACTGGTAAATAATCTCAGTGCCCAGGCCTGACGTCACCTGACCCACAGTATTCACACAGCAAACCATTTCGACAGTCATGCAGCGGAGTCCTGGCTGCTCTTGTCTGAGGCTGGCTTGGAAATGAGTTCTGCTTCCAGGTCTTCCTTCCTCCTTCTTGGTCTTCCTTTCCCTTTTCCTCCTTCTTCCTCTTCTCTTTTCCTCTTTTCCTTCTTCTTCCTGGTCTCCTTCTTGGACCCCAGTTTATATAGTGAAAATTGAGTCCTGCTTAACCAATTATTTTAATATAATTTTATTAACCAAAGATAACATACTATTATGATTTACCTAACCAATCATACTCCACCACCTTTACTGATTTTCCCCCAGCAAAATTAATTATACAGCAGACAGAAACAGTTACAATCCAGACAGCGATCACACAGATAAACAATAAGAAAGGGAGGAAAAGAATCACAGAAATGCCAATTGCACAACCACAACGATTGGTAAGCAGTTTCTTGCCAGACAAAATGGTGTTTAACTAAATTTTCTCTACCCATCTTGAGATCTGTTTCTTATCTGGTAACAGTGGGTGCCATTAGGACAAGATCCCCTTCTCATAGCCCAGTGTGACACTATTTCAGTGTCATTTAGATGGAATGTGAGCATGTGAGTCCGGGCTTTATAGCTAATTGGTGCTGCTCTTCAGTCTGGCTGCCGAAGAAGGCTTTAGTTTAGACCTACTGAATAGCTACAGGCCTTCCAAGAGGGTTACAGAGAAACCATATTGTTACAGATGACCTTTCCAGGCCAAAGATAGAAGGAAACCCTCAGGGGTGTTTCTAGACCAAGGTTCATTCAAGTGGTTTGTTTTTTTGTGGACCTGTTCCTACCGCACCCCTAGAGACCGTGGAACAAAGAAGACACATGAGAAGAACCCGACTTTCTTCCTTTTGCTGTGACATGGATGGATCTAGCTCAGGTTTCACTCAAGGGGTCTGTCTGCATGTGAAGTACCTGTGACAGCCCCTGTGCACTTCTGCCCCTCATCAGCAATGCCATGTCCTTGGGGGAGCAGTTGCCCTGAGACTTGCAGAAGGGACAACCTGGACAAAGGCATATTATTCAAGCACCCTTCGATAGCTCAGCTGGTAGAGCGGAGGACTGTAGTGTGTGCTTGGCAAGTGATCCTTAGGTTGCTGGTTCAACTCCGGCTCGAAGGAGCAATTCTTTTCCCTACAGCCTGGCCTTAGCAGAAGGCTGTGGGGACAAGCTGCCAATCGCATTTCTTGGGCTCCGCAGGTTCTGTCCACACACAAAAGTTCTTTTGGAACAATGGCCGTTATTCCACAATAACAATGCAAGAGTCTACACAGCAATTCCGTTATTTTGAAATAATTCTGAAGTAACAGACGGCTTATTCCGACTTCTGCGAACCTCATTGTACGAAGAATAACGCCTATTCCAAATTAACTATTTTAAAATAAGGCCTGTATAGATGCGCCACTGCTGCTAGTTTGAACTAGCCCCTCCCCAGGGACATTCTAAGTTATTCTTCCCGGGGCTCTAAATCGAGGTAGATCATCTACACTGGGGAGCCTGCCTCAGACTATTCTGAGGTTTCCCTGCAGTGTAGACGTGCTAGTTCGAAATAAGCTATTTTGGAATAATTATTCAAGAACAGCTTATTCCAAAATAAATGTGCAGTGTAGTCATAGCCAGAGAGACGAAGCAGCAGGAGGGAAGCCAGGAGTGCAGAGACCAGCCTGAGAGCTGAGTATCCCAGGTGCCCACACACAGGCCTCTGTGTAGGTCCCATGGTGTAAGGGGCAGCACTCAGGACTCTGAATCCTGCAATCTGCATTCAAATCTCAGTGAGACATGCTGAGGTGGGGCTTGTTGGTTTGGGGTTTTTCACACTGCACGTCTATGCTGCAGGCTTTTTGCACAAGAACGGCTGTTCTTGTGCAAAAACTAGCAGAGCATCTATCCTGCATGTGCATTCTTGTGCAAGAAAATTGACAGTAAACCACTGGAAAAGAGTGCTTCTTGCACTAGAGTTATTTCTCTCCCCATAACAAATAAGCCCTCTTGCACAAGAAGGCAAAAGAGACTTCTTGTGCAAGAAACCCCTATGGCTAAAATGGCCAATAGAGCTTTCTTGCGTAAGACAGCATGCAGGCTGCCATAGATGCTCTTTATAAGGAAATATACCAATCTCAAAGAGCTGGAAAGGACATTGAGAGGTCAGCAAGTCCAGTCCCCTGCCCTCATAGAAAGGCCAAGAGTCATCCCTGACAGATTTGCCCCACATTTCAAACTGGATTCCTCAAGGCTTGACCTCACAAGCCTGGATTCAACAAACCAAAACTCAAACCGCTGAACTATCCCTCTCTCTTATACCAAAGCATATGGCACGGTAGATGTGCTCTTGCGAAAGAACTCTTGCCCAAAACAGTTCTTGGGCAAGAAGCCTGCAGTGTAGGTGGAGCCTAAAGTTTTTCATATTTTTTGTTTTTTAAAAATATTTCAAACTGTTGTTCAATGTGCCCCAGCCCTGGAATTGTGCTGCAGACACCTCCCTCGCTATGGTTGCTGGCTCCATGTGCACTGGCCTTCTGTCTGGGTGCTGGCAGGGGGGTGAGAGGTGGTGGGTACCGATGGGTAACGGGTGCCAAGGTGCATACAGAGAAGCCACCGCCTGCATCTCTGCACGTGACCTCACTTTGCACACCTCAGCTTTTAGGATACACTCTCCTCTTGTCTGCACCTACCACCAGTGTCAGTGTTTGCAACTGAGGGGTCCTGTCTGGGGGAAAATGGCAATTCCAGGGGACACTTGGCCAGTATTCAAACATCTCACAGCTGCCATAGCGAAAAGGAAACCAAAGAGACTTTTCATCTACCAGGAAACATCACAACTGTCACCAGAGATGGGACTTAAACCAACAATACCTGGTTTAGGCAACCAATGCCTTGTCCATTAGACCACTGGAGCAAACTAGCAACAGCCATGAGACAGATATTCCCTCTTCCAAATGCACATGCCTCAGTTTTTCGAAAGATCCTGTAAAGCTCAATATCAATGTATCTAATTTACATCCCATTACCAATTTAGACAGGGGCACCAAGGGGCCAAGAGTCAGAGCCTGGAAGCTTCTGGGACACAGGAGAGGCCTCCCCTGGCCACCCATGGAACTGCTGGTTCAGGAAAAGGCTGATTGGGGAGGAGTGTTGGGAAGAAGGAAACCACAAGCCTGGAGCAGGTGCAGAGGCTGCTGTGACTGGCACTGGCAAGGCAGGGCTCCGACTGCAATTGCTGGGACAGGAGAGCCAGCACCACATGCCCTTGTGATTCTCTGGGGGTGTCCGTGCTCAGAGAGCCTGAGGGTGCAACCTCCACAGCTCCTGCAGCCATGGAGAGTTAGTGTACGTGGGCATCAGGTTCTTCTCACTTGTGGTTTCCTTCTTCCCAACACTCCTCCCCAATCAGCCTTTTCCTGAACCAGCAGTTCCATGGGTGGCCAGGGGAGGCCTCTCCTGTGTCCCAGAAGCTGCCAGGCTCTGACTCTTGGCCCCTTGGTGCCCCCGTCTAAATTCTCTTTTAAATTGGTCTTTATGGTCCTGCTCAGGGCATTTTTCTCCTCAGCAGCGCACAAGACAGAAGCTGTTGCCAGTGGCCCTGCAAGGCAAGATGAGCTTTGCCTGCCCCCCTCAGCCTGACTCCCTACTTGGCCCCATTCCTGCCTCTCTTCCTGGGCTGACCCAGTGGCCGAAAGGGGCTGCGGCTGCTGCTGACAGGGAAGAAGCTGGGAGGCCAGGTGCTTTCCCCCACACCCTTTAGCTGCCTGCTATGGACAGGGAAGCAGAAACAGGCAAAAGGCTGAGACCTTTGCAGGACTCCAGGTCAGAGAGCTGGTAGGAGGAGGCTCCAGCCTGCACAGACCCAGTGGCTAAAAGGGCCTTGGCCTGGCAGGCTTTCCCCAATAGCAGGCAAAACTCTTCTCTTCCCTCCATTGTCCCCAATGGGGTGTCCTGATGCCCAAATTCCTGCTGCTGCAGTGGCTGGCCCAAGGCTCCCTGCTGGGGGCAGGCTCCCTAGCCCAAGCCACAGAGGGAGGCTCCATACATCCAGGAGACCGGGACCATGTGCCTGGCCCACAGCGCTGCTGCCAATCATCTGGTCACCTGCTTCAGTGGCCCAGCAGCCCCTCCCCCAAACCCAAACCTGCTCCTGCTCAAGTTCCCCCTGAACCCACACAGGCTCCTGCTCCTCTGACTTCTGGACTAGCCAGCCCACATCACAGTGAGTCACTAGTGGCCCCATCAGAGATGAGCCCTTGGCAGCGGCAGAGACATCCCTGTGGTGCCTTTCCCAAACAGCCCCTCATGGGCCTGCTGGCTCAGCTGTTTAGAGCTTGATGCTAATAATGCCCAGGTCATGGGTACAAGCCCCATGCTGGCCACAGGGCTGTTTGGTTTGGTGACTTGCCTTTGTGTAGCTGCCTGCTATGGACAAGGAAGGAGAAAGAAGCCCTGAGAGATGAAGCAGCAGAAGGGAAGCAAGGAGCAGAGTGTCAGCTGCCAGCCGAGAGTCACAGGTGCCCCTCTGCCTCCTGGGACCGCCCCTCCCTGAGCTTCCAGCTGCCTGTCTCTCACCTTGTGCCCCATTGGGGGGGTCCACTCACTCTCCCATTGCCTGGCAGTGACAGAAGCGGTGGAGACAGGCCTCAGGGGGAAGAGTTGCCCCACTGGGAAAGTGCCAGCTACACAGGGGAGAGGCAACAGCTCCCTCCACATGGTCTCCAGCCAGCTCCCTGGGGGTGGGGCATTAGCTGCTTCCTTGCTGGCCTAACAAGAGAGCTCTTAGCCCCGCCTCCATGATCCTCCTCACAAAGCTGATTGGCTGGCTGAGAAAGTCACTCAAGGGCACAATCGCTCAGCTCCCTGGCATGCATTGAGTGATGGAGCAGACTGACGGGAGGTGTCGGTGGAGCAGGTCACCAGCCCGGCCCCTGAACACAGCTCATGTGGGAGGAAGCCAGGCAGGAGTCAGAGCCAGGCAGGACCAGGGGACGGGAAAGGGACGAGTCAGAGAACAGAGACAGGGCAGCAGTAAAGAACATCCACAAACCCAGCCTAAGCCCTTGGCTGGCTGCCATGCGAACCATGACTCCATTTGTAGCTAGCCCACTGTGCTTTCCCCGCCCAGCCCCACAGCTCCTTAATGGGCCCTGCCCAGCCAGGGGCTCAGGACTCTGCCCACGGAGCTGCCATGTCCTCTCCAGAGCCCTTAGGCTGGCACTGGGGAGGCCTGAGTCAAGACGGTGCCCGGCAGAACCCAGCAAAGGTGGAGGGAAGGGCTGGTACTTGTGGGTGGGGCCGGGGGCTGTTCTGAAAGGCTGCAGGCACCGTTAGACCCTTTTGTCCTTCCCTGTCTCACCCCAGCGCTGAGCAACACTCAGTGTCGGTCTGAGCATCCGTCCTGCTCTGGGACGTGTCTCTGTGGCCAGAACCTGCCCAGGCGGCTCTCGCAGTGAGGCCCCTCCCTGGCAGCACCGAGCAGTGAGAGCTGAGTGAAGGACCAGGGGGAGAAGGCTCCATGACTGTGTCAGAGGGAGGCTCTGCCCTGGCCACTGAGGAATCGTTGCCTCTCCGAGGGGCCCAGGCCTGGTGGGTCATTTCCCCAGGTTACTGAGT
>CM064345.1:8757014-8797278 GCA_032595735.1 Pelochelys cantorii
ACTGAGATTTGAACTCAGATTGTAGGATTCAAAGTCCTAAGTGCTGCCCTTTACACCATGGGACCTACCCAGGAAAGCTGTCTGAGCACCTGGCACACACAGTTTTCAGGCTGGCCTCTGCACTCCTGGCTTCCCTCCTGCTGCTTCATCTCACTGGCTATAACTACACGGCACATTTATTTTGAAATAAGCTGTTCTGGAATAGTGATTCCAAATAGTTTATTTTGAACTAGCACATCTACACTGCAGGGAAACCTCAGAATAGTCCGAGGCAGGCTCCCCAATGCAGATGAGCGACCTCGATTTAGAGCCCTGGGAAGAATAACTCAGAATGGCCCTACTGAGGGGCTAGTTCAAACTAGGGGCAGGGGCGCATCTACAGAAGCTTTATTGTGAAATAGCTAATTTGGAACAGGCGTTATTTTTCGTAGAATGAGGTTTGCAGAAGTCGGACTAAGCCGTCTGTTACTTCAGAATTATTTCAAAATTACGGAATTGCTGTGTAGACTCTTGCATTGTTATTGTGGAATAACGGCCATTGTTCCAAAAGAACTTTTGTGTGTGGACAGAACCTGCACAGCCCAAGAAATGTGATTGGCACCTCGTACCCACCCCCTTTCTGTCAATTGCACTGCAGGGCTCTGAAAAACGGACCCAAGACAAGCGCCTTGGTTGCCTTCTGCTAAGGCCAGGCTGGAGGGAAAAGAATTGCTCCTTTGAGCCAGCGACCTAAGGATCACACACACAGCGGGTTTGAGCTGGTTCCAGCTGAGGGATTGGTTTGCCTGGTTTATGTGTATTGGTGCCAGAAAACTTTAATGGTTTGTATTCATTTAAAGAGTCCACATACAATGGAAATACAGGATGCAATAGAACTGGAGAGGTAAATGTTTCTATTAAAAGAAGATTGTTCAAGGGGGCACTTGGATTTGAACCAAGGACCATTTGATCTGCAGTCAAACACTCTGCCACTGAGCTACACCCCCCTGCAAAACAAATGCTTGTAGCCAGTGTTGGGAGCTGAGCAGCGAACAAGAGGCTTTTGTGTAACACACATCTCAGGTGGGACGGACCCCCCACGGACCCCAGATTGTGACTGGTCCTAACAAGGAATTTGTCTTGAAAGCAGCAGAGCTGGGTCAGGACAGAGGTTATGTCCACACAGAAAAGTTATTTTGGAATAATGGCCGTTTCGAATAACAATGTCAAAGTCTATGCAGCAATTCCGTTAATGTGAAATAATCTGAAGTAACAGATGGCTTATTCCAACTTCTGCAAACCTCATTCTAGGAAGAATAACGCCTGTTCCAAATTAGCTATTCCAAAATAATGCATGTGGAGATGCTCCACTTCCGCTACTTCAAAATGGCCCCTCCCTAGGGCCATTCTAAGTTATTTCTCCCAGGGCTCTAAATCGAGGTAGCTCGTCTACATTAGGGGAGCCTGACTCGGACTATTCTGAGGTTTTCCTGCAGTGTAGACATGCTGTTTTGAAATAAGCTATTTTGGAATCACTATTCAAGAACAGCTTATTCCAAAATAAATGTGCCGTGTAGACGTAGCCAGAGAGTCCTGAAAGATGAAGCTGTTGGTGAGCAGAGGCCAGCCTGAGACCTGATGTCCCAGGTACCCATCAAAAGCTGTATATGTAGGTCTCATGGTGTAAGGCTCAGCACTCCGGACTATGCATCCTGAAATCTGAGTTCAAGTCGCAGTGGGATCTGCTGTGGGTGGGCTGGTTGCTGTGAGCTCCTCATGCTGTGTGGGTTTTACATTCCTTGCCCTGAGGTTCACCAGAGGCAGTTTTACTCCTGTGGGGTGCTGGGCCCAATGGAGTTGGTCCCCAGACTGATCAGGTTGGGTCAGGTGCCTGATGCTCTCTCAGCTGTAGGGCAGGTCACCTGCTCAGCCCATGCTGGAGGCAGCCAGACAGTGTGAGCTGAACTGAGGGTTTGGGTGGGGAGGGGGGTTGTATATTTGGGGAAGGGTCCTGAGTCTTGGCTCCCAGCCACATGCCTTGGCACAAAGACCAACGGCCCCTGCACAAAGTGCATTGTGGGAATAAGAGTTGGGGCAGCAGGAAAGGGGCCGGCCCCTCAGCACCAGCGAGTAGGCAGAAGATGGAAGCAAATCCTCCTACCTCTCATGCACAAAGGGAGCACTAGCCCCTCCCAACACTCCACCAGGCCCAGCAGCTCCGTGCCCCACTAGGTGGGTTTTTTCAGAGACCAGGGAGGAAGAAGGAGGGGTCTCTGGATGCTCATAGCCCCCGACTCTGCCTGTGAGAAGAAGGAATGAGAACACCACAGACACTGAGGAATGTGGCTATTGATCCCACTGCCTCTCACACACTAAGTGAGGGCTCTGCCACGGGAGCTAATTCCCCCGGCTGTGAGCAGTTTTCCTGCCCCTCCCACCATAGGTGGGCTACACGGGACCAAATATCGCAAAAATCTCTTCCTCAAAAAGGATCAGCAGATTTGCATTTCTTCTGCGGGAAGGGATGTTGCAGGGAGCACAGTCTAGATGTAGTCTAGGCTAAGGCGTGATGGGACAGAGTTTCATGTAATAATGACAGGGGTGCAGAAAGCAATAAGAATTTTTTTTCTCCAACTCAAGATCCCGGGTGACAGAATGAAACTGGTAAGTAGCCAAATTAAAAATAAATGAAAAAGAAGTATTTTTGCGCCCAGTGGAACTCCTTGCCAGAGGATGTTGTGAAGGTGAAATCTACCAGAAGGTTCAAAAAAGAACTGGATAATTTAATGCAGGGAAGGTCAATCAATGGCATTTAACCGGGATGGACAGGGCGGGTGTCCCTAGCTGGTGTATTCTAGAAGTTAGGAATGGGCAACAGGAGGGATCACGTAACAATTGTCTGTCCTGAGGATTCCCACTGTGCAATGAAATTGGCTGCTGTGGTGAGACAGGATCCTGGGCTAGTTGGACAACTGGCATGGCCCAGTCTGGCTGCTATGATGTTCTGTTTGGTTTCTGTTTTTGTCCCCTCTGTGCAATGGAGAATGGACCCACATACCAAAGGGGACATAATGTAGCCTGTGAAAGGCTAGTGTAGGTAAGGAAAGAGTCCTGTTCACGGTCCCTGATGGTCTAGTGGCTAGGATTCAGCACTTTCAGTGCTGAAGCCTGCGTTGAATTCTCCGTCAGGGAAATGAGCCTCAGTTTTCACATGACAACTGCCCACTCCTTCATCTTACCTCATTGTTACAGCAGCTGTGACCCAAGAGGTTAACTCAGGGCCCCTTTCCCACCTTTCCCTCACTGCCAAGACAGCACCTGCCATTTTCACAAGCCCTTCAGAAGGGGCAGAGCTGGGTGATTACAACTGCCCCCCTCCTCTCCCATGTGGGCAGCCCTGCAGGAAGCTCTGTGGCACACACAGCGCTAGCCCAGCAGGCAGGCAGGTCTGCTACAAGATCTGTTGGTTCACTTTGGCTGTTGACGGAGACAACACAGAACTGACTCCAGCCCCCACTCAGTAAACTGGGGAAATGACCCACCAGGCCTGGGCCCCTCGGAGAGGCAACGATTCCCCACTGGCCAGGGCAGAGCCTCCCTCTGACACAGTCATGGAGCCTTCTCCCCCTGGTCCTGCCTCCCCCCTTCACTCAGCTCTCACTGCTCGGTGCTGCCAGGGAGGGGCCTCACTGCGAGAGCTGCCTGGGCAGGTTCTGGCCACAGAGACACGTCCCAGAGCAGGACGGATGCTCAGACCGACACTGAGTGTTGCTCAGCGCTGGGGTGAGACAGGGAAGGACAAAAGGGTCTAACGGTGCCTGCAGCCTTTCAGAACAGCCCCCGGCCCCACCCCCTTGTACCACCCCTTCCCTCCACCCTTGCTGGGCTCTGCTGGGCACTGCCTGGACTCAGGCCTCCCTGGTGCCAGCCTACGGGCTCTGGAGAAGATATGGCAGCTCCTTGGGCAGAGTCCTGAGCCCCTGGCTGGGCAGGGCTCATTAAGCAGCTGTGGGGTTGGGCTGCTGCACAGCTTAGAGCAGGGGTGGGCAATGACTTTTGATGGGGAACCACTCCCAGGGCTGTACTTTTCCATGCTATTAACTGAGGAGATGGGGGTCTGGGATGGAGGGTGGGTGCAGACAGGAGCTTGGGGCAGAGGACTGGGGTGCAGGATCTGGGAGGTGTGTGGGTTCAGAAGGGGGGCAGAGGGTTTGGTTTACGTGGGGTATCAGTGGATTGAGGGAAGGGAGGGGCTGGGGTACCAGAGGCAGGCTCTGGCTGGGAGACCTACCTGGCTCACTCCCAGCCAGCAGCCCAGCACATTTCTCAGGCAGCCTGCCCTGCCCCCGTATAGGCTGCAGGGGCCATCTGGGTGGGTGAATAAGAGCCTGAGTGGAGGGGGGATGGTGCTTCACATGGCCAGAAACCAGCCAATGGGATTGTTCTGGGAGCAGGGATACTAACGGCCCAGCAGTCCCTGTTCTCCGCAGTGTGCGGGGGCAGGGAAAGAAAGGAGTGTCTTGATGGGCTGGATCCAGCCCGCTGGCCTATATTGCCCAGGCCTGGCTTAGAGGGAACCTTGGCTCTGGCTGTGAGGGAGGGGCACTGTGGAAAGGCCAGTCTCGCCTTCCTGGGCAATACATGATGACATGTGGCCCGGCTGCCAAACATCCCGGACAGAGAATTACAGGCCAGACAAGCTACTTACACCAGCCAAAGTAGCTCAGTTGGGAGCGTGTTAAATTGAAGATTGTAAGGTCCCTCGCTCAATCCCAGAGTTTGGCATGTGCTGGTAAGTGGTAGGGATCTTTGTAAGGTTCTCCTTTGTTCAATCATCATTTCACCCTTTTTGGCCCTGGCAAATCATGTTCATGTGACTAGCCCCTGTTCCTCCAGACCCTTCCTGAGTGTTTTTGCTTCCTTGGCTAATGCCCACCCAGAGCTGGCACAAGGGCTGTGGCTCAGGGTGATGTGCTGATGGGGGCACATTTGACTAGTCTCGTGTGACCTACCTGGGACCCGCCAGCTAAACAACAGCTGAAGCAGGGTGGGAGGACAGAGACCCTCTCTCACCTGGACACTGCAGGCAGCAAGAATTGGAGTCATCAGTGGAGTGGTGACAATGGGGACAAGACACAAGACATCTTCTCCTACCACTGAGGAAGGGGGCTGGGCCCAGGACCCAAGTCCCTTTCAGCCCCCAGGAGAAGGGAGCTAAGAGGGAGGGGAGGGAAGGAGGCAGCCAGAGCCCCCTCCCAGCAGACTGGGGCTGCATGGGGTCTGTGTCTGCTGCTCCCACCAAGACTCCTGCCTGCTCCTTGCAAGCTGCTCAGCCTGTTTCTTGTTCTGGCCTCCCTGCAGGCAGCTAAAGGAGAACAGGCCACGTTGCTAACAGTGCCCAGCAAAGGGCTGGAACCCAGCAACTTGAAGTTATTAGCCCCAAACTCAAACCAGCTGAGGTTGCCAGCCCACAGCAAAAGGAGTCACTAGTGGCCCCTTCAGAGCAGAGGCAGCTGCAGGGCTGTTGTGGGCTCTGGAATGAGATGGGTGGCCTAGAACTCACACCTAAGTGCAGGAGAATTAGCTCAATTAGCAGCGTGGCCACTTTGCATACCAGAGGCAGTGGGACCGAGACTGAGACCCACATTGTTCAGGAGCTGCCTTCCTGGTTTTCACTGGCAGAGCCAGCCAAAGGGCCAAGCTTTTGCAGTAGCCTCCTCCCTCTTCCTCTCAAAAAAAGACAGACCTTATGTGAGGTCAGCAAGGAAGCCAGTGCCCCACCCTCAGGGAGCTGGTGCCTCTCACAGAGGTATCAGGCACTTCCTCACCCATGCCACTCTGTCTCCCTGGGGCCTGTGTCCACCACAGAGCACAGGGGGCTTTTCAGAGCCTGTTTGGGGTCCTGGGTGTTTCTCTATTGCTCACTTGTGGGGGAAAAGCCTCTTGGGGCAACATCTCCTGCCCCCCTGAGCCCCTGGAGTGGGAGCAGTGGTGAGGGGGCCGCTTTTTCACACTGGTCACAGAGCGTCAGCAGCCATTAGGTCCAATCCGTAGAGGAGGGTTTAAGGGTTATTTCGGAAGAAGGGTTTTCTCCCACAATAACTGCAGCTAAACTGTGTTTTTTATTTCAAAATAAAGTATTTCGAAATAGCGCCCGGACACGATTATGCAAATGTAGCGCGGGATATTTAAATCCCGGTTTCATTTACAATTTTGAATGTCTCCATTTGCATCCCTCTCCTGAAAGAGGGTGCAAGTGTAGACATGTCCTGGGTGTTGCAACCTCACGGCACTCACCTGATGTTCCCTCCCCGCTGCCTGAAGACGTTTGGGAGTCCTCCTGCGTCTGGGGACCGGCTGCAGGGTGAAGGTCGCAAAGCTTCTGGAATCCTCCTCCTCGTCCTGGAGTTGCAAGTCATCAGCGTTGTCATCCTGAAGCTGCCGCTGCTGCCCAGGTGTCTCCATCCCAGACTCCACAACTATCCCTGGAGACAGGGCTCCCCACACCCCGGGATTCGGTCCAGTTCCTCACAGTATGCACAGTGCTGCGGTGCTTCCCCAGAGCGGGAGCTGCCCTCACGGGCCCTCACATACCCCTCCCGCAATTCGTTGACCTTGGGTCTGACTTGGTCTAGGATGCAGGAGGGGGGAGGTGGCCTTTCTCTGCAAGGCCATCAGCCATTCGGCCATATGTTAGATAATTTCATGGAGGTTAGGTCCATAAAAGGCTGTTAGCCAGGGGGTAGGAATGGTGTCCCTGGCCTCTGTTTGTCAGAGGCTGCAGATGGATGGCAGGATACAAATCACTTGATTATTGTCTTCGGTTCACCCCCTCTGGGGCACCTGGCACTGGCCACTGTCAGCAGACAGGCTACTGGGCTAGATGGACTTTTGGTCTGACTCAGTACGGCCGTTCTTATGTTCATATGTTCACAAATGTCCGCATTCCTCCGCCTGGTCTGCAGGGCCTGCAGAGACTTGTCCTCGGATCACAGCTCCAAGAGGGTCTTTATCTCGGGCCCAGACACTGACAGTGCCCAGTGTTTGCTGCCCCTTGCTTGGTCCTGTGATGTGTCTCTGAAGGGGTCTCGTGCCTGTGACATGGCTCTCCGAAAGGCAGAAGCACTCGATCTTAGCCAAAGGACCCAGAAACAACACTTTATGGCAAAAAACACAAGGACAGCTCTTGGTCCTCATCCCCGAGCCACACAGAGTATCCAGAAGTCACTTCCCCACCTCTCCCTTGGCTGCTCTAGAGCTCAGCCCAAAGTCCGAGAAACTGTACTCTCCCACCCAACAACCTCTGGGACTCCTCTCCCACCCAGCTCCTCCCACTACGGGGAGTGCAGGGCAGCCACTACCCCAGCAGCACCACTTCTGGTCTTTGCCTAATGGCCAAGAAGTTATGCTTTACCCAAACCACACAGGCACCCTCTCGCCTCTGGCTCGCCTCATGGCAGATGTGGGCTTCCCTCATTAATTTTCCCAGAAGCTTTGCAAGTAGGCATTGGTGGTATAGTGGTGAGCATAGCTGCCTTCCAAGCAGTTGATGTGGGTTTAATTCCCAGCCAATGCAGCATGAAGAGAGAGCACCAAAGCTCCTGGCCAAACTTTTTTACTTGAACCCTGAAAAAACAGGCACAAATGTGTCCTGCAGCTGCAGGCTGCCTCTCTCCGCTTTTCATCCTCTCCAAGAGCATGCACAGTCATGCAGTTCCTCCCTCACATACCCCTGCCGCAATTCCTTGACCTTGGCTCTGACTTGGTCTAGGATGTGGGGGTAGGAGGGAGATGGCCTTTCTTTGCTAGACCATTGGCCATTCGGCCATAAATGTCCGTATTCCTCCGCATGGACTGCAGGGCCTGCAGAGACTCCTCCTGGGATCACAGCTCCAAGAGGGTCTTTATCTGTGGCCCAGACCATGGCGGTGCCTGGCGTTTGCTGTCCTGTGCTTGATTTGACTCCAGCCAATGCAAGGTGGGAAGGGAACAGGCAACCTCCTGGGCGAGATCTTATTTAACCCTGAACAACAGGCACAAGTGGGTCCCACAGCCAAGGGCTCCCTCTCACCGCTTTTCATGGGGAGCAGCTCAAACAAAACTAATTTGGCTATTGTGGGGTCTGCATGGGGCTTGTACCCATGACCTGGGCATTATTAGCATCAAGCTCGAAACAGCTGAGCCAGCAGGCCCACAAGTGGCCCCACAATAGAGGGAAGAGAAGAGATTTGCCTGCTATGGGGGAAAGCAGGCCAGCCCAAGGGCCTTTTAGCCAGTGGGTCTGTGCAGGCTGGAGCCTCCTCCTACCAGCTCTCTGGCCTGTTTCCTGAAAAGCTCTCAGCCTTTTGCCGCTTCCCTGTCCATCCCAGGCAGCTAAAGAAGGGTGGAACAGTCACCACAACAAACATCTTTATGACCAGCTTGCGGTGCAAACCCGTGACCTTGCCGTTAGTAGCATCACACTCTAACCAACTGAACTAGCTGGCCAACTAAAACACAGCTCACAAATGGCCCTTTCAGAAAGGTGCCTCCAGCAGCTGAAGGCATGTCTCTGCAGCTGCCAATGGCTCTTCTCTCACTGGGCCACTAGCAACTCACTCTGGTGTGGGCTGGCTCATCCAGCTGGTTTGAAGTTTGGTCAAGGTGGCTGGTGGCCGGCATGGCGCACTGAAACCCAGTGCAAAGAGGCAGCCAGAATGTCTTGCTGCCAGCACCTTGCTTCCCAGCTTCTTCCCTGTCAGCAGCCGCCGCAGCCCCTTTCAGCCACTGGGTCAGCCCAGGAAGGGAGGCGGGAATGGGGCCAAGTAGAGAGTCAGGCTGAGGGGGAAGGCAAAGCTCATCTTGCCTTGCAGGGCCACTGGCAACAGCTTCTCTCTTGTGCGCTGCTGAGGAGAAAAACACCCTGAGCAGGACCATAAAGAACAATTTAAAAGAGCATTTAGAGGGGGGCACCAAGGGGGCAAGAGTCAGAGCCTGGCAGCTTCTGGGACACAGAAGAGGCCTCCCCCTGGCCACCCACGGAACTGCTGGTTCAGGAAAAGGCTGATTGAATAGGGGTATTGGGAAGAAGGAAACCACAATCCTGGAGGAGGTGCAGAGGCTGCTGTGACTGGCACTGGCAAGGCAGGGCTCTGACTGCAATTGCTGGGACAGGAGAGCCAGCACTACATGCCCTTGTGGTTCCCTGAGGGGGTCAGTGTCCAGAGAGCCTGCGGGTGCAACCTCTACAGCTCCTGCAGTCATGGAGAGTTTGGGTACGCGGGCATCACATTCTTCTCACTTGTGGTTTCCTTCTTCCCAACACTCCTCCCCAATCAGCCTTTTCCTGAACCAGCATTTCCATGAATGGCCAGGGGAGACCTCTTCTGTGTCCCAGAAGGGTGTAGGAAAATGTGAGCAAAGACTGCACTAAGGCACCACTGGTAGTTGAACCCATGATCTCCTGTTTACAAAGCAAGGGCTTTAGCCAGTTAAGCCATGGTGCCCTCCTCAGCTTGCTGGGTGAAACTGTTCTACTCTATGGTCCCAGACAACACCTTTGACTCCCAGAGTGAAGAAATTTCCTTTCAGCCCTGGTAGTGTCTGCGGCTGAGCTGCACAAAGGAAGATACAAGATCCCTGGGGGGGGTCTTTGCCGGATGAACATGCCTGAGGAAAGAAGCTGGAAGCGCAACAGACACATAAAAGGGGCACGAGGGACAGTTTGAGTCACACACACGGCAGGTGGCGTAGCACAGCCAGGGACCTTATCCACTCACAGAGCTTCACAGCTTCTCCATACCCCCAAACCCCGCTAGGGAAACTGCTCCATGGCCTTCGCCCGCGCCATGCTCAGGGCCTGGGGATTTTCTGTCTACTTGCCAGACCAAATAACTAGCCCCCCCCCCCCTCCCACCGCTCTGGGGTCTCTGCCTTTCATGGGCCTTCTCATCCTCAGGCTCCGCTTTGTCTCCAGGCAGACCCTGCTCTGCTACAGCCACCTCCCTGTCTGTCACTCCTGGGCCTGCTAGAGCAAAATGTGCCCCTTCATCCTGACTTTGGACAGCTGAGCTTTTAGCACTCAGATCTGCATCTTACACCAGTATTTACTAGTGAGGGGTCTAAACAGGCTCTTTAGAGAGGGAGACAGCCACTGTGGAGCATCCTTGCCAACTGTTTGAGAGAGCAAAGGAAGATAAATTCTTTGTCAGTAAAAGGAAACCATCACCCAAGAGGGGACTTAAACCCACAACCCCTCACTTGGGACACCAGTGCCTTGACCATTAGGCCCCTGTGGGACACACACAGCACTCCCAGGGACAGAAATTCACCCTTCTAAATGTCTCTTCTTCAACTTTTAGCTCCTGATTAAGCCCCTTTGAAGAAGCCAGATACACAGGACAGGCTGATCACACCCCTCTGAAAATCAGCTTTCAATAGGTATCTGCAGCTGGCTCCGAGTCATGGGCCTTGACATCTCATCTCCCTCCCGAAACCAGGGAAGCGTCTCTTACTGATGCAGCCTCCTGAGGCTCTATGGCCATGTCTGTACAGCAGGGACAGCAACACTCACAGGCCCTACAGGAGGGGCCCTGGCCTAGCAATGTGGCACCCTGAGCAGCCTCTGATGTTCCCTGCTTGAGCCCCAGAACCAGCCCTGAGTGAGTGGGGGCAGGGAGAGCAGCTCACACATGCCAAGGGGCTGCCAGGTAGCAGTGACATCACAAGGAACGTTTACAGCACCTCAGCCTATTGGTTGGGAGGCAGTGACCTCACAGAGGGTCCATGGCAACCACCAGGTGGGACAGGCTGCAGGGCTGGGGCAATCTCAGAGACCCCCATGGCCTGGCTGCCTGGACTCTCCTTTGTGAGGTTTCCTGTGGAGGGCAGAAGGGACAGAGGGTCCCATCTGGGAGTGTCTCTGTGGAGATTTCCCCTTTTCCCAGGCTGCAGTGGGAGGGGGCTGGGGCAAGCAGGGTTACAGGAGGGGCTGGCACTGAACTTCTGGGAGGAGCAAGAGAGAGGGTTACATACAGCCAAGGAGGATGGGACTCAAACCCATGCGTGCAGAGTAGAATGGATTAGCAGTCCATCACCTTCACCACTTGGCCACCTGATCTGACCTCCAGGAAATTGCTTCAAACCACCCAAAGTCAGCACTTCAGGGAACCTTTGTGCCACTTGCTGGCTGGCCAGGGACACCCAGGGCGGGAAGGTTTTGGCTTTTCACAATCTTCCCTGGGCTGTTGTACAAAGCTCAGTGCTGGTAACAAACTCAAACATCCCCTGGCTACATCTACCCTGCAGACTTCTTGTGCAAGAACTGTTAGGTGCAAGAGTGCGTCCACACTGCCATGTGCTTTTGTGTAAGAAAGTGCATGACAGTGTGCACGCTCTCTTGTGCAAGAAACCCCTGTTGCCCATCCATACTCCCTTCTCGTGCTATTGCACAAGAGGGCTTTTTCCTCATGGGGAGAGGAATAACTCTTGCACAAGAAGCCCTCTTTTCCCACATATTCCCATGAATGTACTTGCGCAAGAATGCGCGTGCAGTGTAGATGCTCCTCAAGTTTTTGCGCAAGAAGCCTGCGGTGTAGACGTAGCCCCTGGGTGCCCAGAGACGGGCTCGCTAGTCACAGCCTGGCTCGGCGCGCTCTCTGCAATGGGAAGATGTCCATGGAGCAGGCGGATTCCAGCGGGACACGGCTCTAGTGGGCCGGGGAAGGAGGCCCAGCATCCGGAGGAGCGTTTCCAAGAGGAGCGTTTCCTGACTGTGTCTGTCTCTGGTCTGTTTTTACCGTGTGGTGAGACACTGGCACCCACAGCAGCACGGCTGGGGTGGCTGGAGGGAGTGGCTGGTGGGCGACCGGTAGGAGCAGTGGCAAGTGGCCAACGAGTGGGTGAGATGCCTCCTGTCCCCAACCCTCCAAGAGACGGAGGTGAGCTCTGAAAACCACCTGTGAGCTCTTATCTGCCCTGAGCAAGGGCAGCAACTGTGAGTGGGGTACGGAGAAAGTTTGGGCATGTGAGTGGGACACATACATTGCTGGACTTACATTGCTGGCAAAGGACATTGCTCAATCCACTTGAGCAGGGACTTACTTGTGGGTTGGTTATGAACCCTGCTTGTGCCCAGGCCTGACATAACCTGCCACACAGAATTCACACAGCAAACCGGGCTCTCAGAGTACAGGGGGAGTTTGGGAGCTCGCTGCTGGGCCGTGGGGTGAAGCATCAAACCAGCCCCCTCCTGTGGGGCCTGTGAGTGTTGCTGAATCTGGGCCTCTGCACCTGGGGAATGGCAAACAAAAGGTCTGGGGGCCACACGGAGACCCTTCTGGGCCGAGCAGGAAGTGGCTGGGCCTTCACTTTGTCTGTGCCTGTGGGCTTGGCTGTCTGCAGCCTGGAAACCTCCTGGCTCCTCAGACTACTGGTCTGGATGGAGCGTTACAGAAGTCGGAATAATGGAATTGCTGTGTAGACGCTCCCATTGTTATTGCAGTATAATGGCCGTTATTCCCAAGGAACGCTGCTGTGTAGATGCAGCCTAAGAGAAATGCTGAGCAAGCGCTCCTACAATGTCAGGGGAGACAGGGAAATGAGGTCACTTCTCTAGCTATCAAAAAGAGGACATGTCAGGAGTGGGATTTGAACCCACTTCCCTATTCAGAGACGAGAACATCCAATGGAGGGAAAAGCAAGACCTCGAGTCTGGCACCTTAGACCACTCAGCCATCCCGACACCCTTGTTGCTTCTTTCATCCCGCAGTTTTCTTACATGTGTGAGTTGCTCGGGGAGGCTAAAGGGGGGCTCCTCTCTTTCCCCACCTAACAGCCGCTCTACAGCACAGCTCGGTTTATCCACACTCACCCTCACCTACCATTGTGAGGTGTTTTGCAGGGAGCTGACAAGAAGCGGAAGAGGGGAAACCGCTGGCCGGCAGAACCGAGACTTGGGATTCTCCTGTGCCAGGGAGTCTGTGTCACTGCCCTTGGGAATGCTGAGCTGGGTGGCTCCTGGGCTTGTTGGCTCCATACCAGGGGTGTCTCCTCTGCAGGGAGGTGCTTGTTCCCGGGGCTAACGCTTATCCCTGTGACACACTTTGTGCAGGGACAGTTGCTGGTCTTTGTGCCACAGTATGTGTCTGGGACTTGGGAGTGAGGAACCTGCCCAAAATAGACATGTATCCACACACCACCCCCTGGGTTCTGCATCCCCAGCCCCCTGCCCTCCTCCGTCATCCCCACACACTGCACTGAGCCTCCTAGCCTGCATCCCCCACACGTAGCTTTCTTACAGATGCTGTTTTATCGCAACCCTCTCACCCCCAGCCTCAGCCCCCCAGGGGGTAGGTTGTGCTGCCCCACCCCCCAAAGGAGCCCTCGTGTGGCCATGGGCAGAGACCCCACTGGGGGATTGGCCCTGATTGTAAGGCAGCTTGTGATGCTGGCCACAGAGCACACACCACGGGACCTGCAGGGAGGCTGCTCTCAGGGTACCTGGGACTCTGGGCTGGCAGCTGACACTCTGCGCTCCTGGCTTCCCTGCAGCTCTGGGGTCCAGCTCAGGGGGTGGGAACCTTTTCTCAGCTGGGCAGCTGCAGACCCACCAAGAAATCAGTTGGGGGCTGAAGAGAGGTGAGAAGTGGAAAAACAAAACAAAACCCTTATTGACTTGGCCCAGCCAACCCAGGCACTGCCCCAGCTCTGCGCTCCCTTCTACCCCAGCAATCACCATGCTGCAAAGCAGAGAGAGGAGATGTGGGACTGGGTCACCCACAGGGCTCTGTGATGCAATGGAAAGTCTGTTGGACTTCTAAGCTGTGGTGCGTACTGTGGGTCAGCCCAGTTGTTCAAGGATTGTGGGCTCAAATCCTAACACAGTCATTTTAGCTGCTCACTCATTTCCTGGGCAGCTTTTACAGAACAGGCCACCCCTTGAATGTGGCCAAAGGAGTCCAGGAGAAGGGAAGAGACACAGGGCTGCCCCCGGGAGCTACAAGTCTCTGCGCAACACAGAGGTGGCTTCCCCCCACTATAGACACAAAGCAGGATTCTCTGGTTCTAGGACCATTCGTTGGTTTTTAGCCCTTCACAGCTACAGACTAACAAGGGCCCCCCTCTGAAGGGAGCGACTATGTGGCCCCCAGACCTTTTGTTTGCTGTTGCCCAGGTGCAGGGCTCAGGTTCTGCAACACTCACAGGCCCCACAGGAGGGGTCTGGTTTGATGCTTCACCCCACGGCTCAGCCACGGGCCCCCCCAACTCCCCCTGTGCTCGGGGAGCCAGGTTTGCTGTGTGAATTCTGTGGGGCAGGTGATGTCAGGCCTGGGCACTGGGATTATTTGCCAGTTTCCCTGGCCCTGGGGGCCGGGTCATCTCTGTTAAGTTCACAGCTGTGATGGCTGAGTGGTTAAGGCATTAGACTAGAAATCCAATAGGGTTTCCCTGTGCAGGTTCAAATCCTGCTCACAGCAAGTCCTGTGTTTTGGCCACACCGAACCAGGGCAACAAGATATGCAGCCCCTGAGATACTCTCTGCACAATCCCCTTCTGCTCCTTTCAGAGACTACGTTCAGACTGCAGCGGATGCTCTATCTACGAGGCAGAAGGGATGTGTTGGAAGAACAGGTTTTTCCAAAATGTGGTGCTATGTTGCAGAAGATGGCAGGAGCCAAAGCTATTACTTTTGAGGAAGAACGGCATTGCGCAAGAGGGTTTTTCTTGAGCAAGAAGGGGCAGTGTAGATGCTTCTTCTGGTGCAAGAGCCTCTTCTGAAAAAAATGGTGGCTCATCAGGTATGCAAATGAGGCTCGGCATATTCCATGCTTAGCCTCATTTGCATGTTACTCGCGCAAGAAGCCGCGAGTGTAGACAAAGCCTTCCTGTGAGGGGGGACCTGCCTCCTTCTGCCCCCTCCCTAAGTGCCTGGCACTTATTTTGATTTTAGGGTGCTGTGTAGTCACTGCTGAGGTTCACAAATACAAATACATGAATAAAATCTGCAGAAGGATTTTGTCCCTCAGCCTCCCACAGAGCTGAACCGCCCCAGTTTTGAAGAAGGAAAGATTTGTGACATGGAAACAACTGAAAGATTTAAAACCCTGTTTCCTATATAATAGGGAGCAATATGGGCACAAAAGGCAGAATCTTTCATTTCCAGCATAAAGTGTAACGACTATTTCATTTCATGTATCCGTACGAATCGTCATCTCTTGTTTGCTAAATCAAGAAGATGGACAATTTTGTTTTATGCCTCAAAGGAACAGATAACTGTGAGATACTAAATGGCAACTGAACATGTTGCAGTGTTAATGTTCTTTTTATTTGATTTCATATTAAATAAAGTCACATACCTTGTTAATTATCCCTTGTTTCAGTATTTTGTCTTCTATAACTTTATAAAAATATCTCTAGCTAAGCTGTTTGTTCGCAATCAGTGGGCGCCATAGTGGTGCACATCCACACAAGCGCACACGACGTCACTAGGGACGCACATTATGAAACTCACTCCGGCCATGTGTGGAAAATCTCAGAGGGAGCACGGCCCTCCGCCCATCTTCTTCCCACCATCGGCAGCCACAGTCCCTTTCAGCCAACGGATCAGCCCAGGAAGAGAGGCAAGAATGGGGCCAAGTAGTGAGTCAGTCTGAGGAAGGCAGGAAAAGCTCATCCTGTTTTGCAGGGCCACTGGCAACAGCTTCTCTCTTGTGCACTGCTGAGGAGAACAACGCCCTGAGAAGGACCATAAAGAACAATTTAAAAGCACTTACAGGGGGAACTGGGTCATGGGAACAAGAGTCAGAGCCTGGCAGCTTCTGGGACACAGGAGAGGCTGGTTTCCTGCTGGTTCAGGAAAAGACTGATCGGGGAGGAGTGTTGGGAAGAAGGAAACCACAAGCCTGGAGCAGGTACAGAGGCTGCTGTGACTGGCACTGGCAAGGCAGGGCTGTGACTGCAATTTCTGAGACAGGAGAGCCAGCACCACATGCCCTTGTGATTCCCTGGGGGTGTCAGTGCTCAGAGAGCCTGAGGGTGCAACCTCTGCAGCTCCTGCAGCCATGGAGAGTTAGGATATGTGGGCATCAGGTTCGTCTCACTTGTGGTTTCCTTCTTCCCAACACTCCTCCCTGATCAGTCTTTTCCTGAACCAGCAGTTCCACGGGTGGCCAGGGGAGGCCTCTCCTGTGTCCCAGAAGCTGCCAGGCTCTGACTCTTGGCCCGTTGGTGCCCCCGTCTAAATTCTCTTTTAAATTGGTCTTTATGGTCCTGCTCAGGGTGTTTTTCTCCTCAGCAGCGCACAAGAGAGAAGCTGTTGCCACTGGCCCTGCAAGGCAAGACGAGCTTTGCCTGCCCCCTCAGCCTGACTCGCTACTTGGCCCCATTCCTGCCTCCCTTCCTGGGCTGACCCAGTGACCGAAAGGGGCTGTGGCTGCTGCTGACAGAGAAGAAGCTGGGAGGCAAGGTGCTGGCAGCAAGAGATTCGTTTTGTTTGAGCTGCTCCCCATGAAAAGCGGTGAGAGGGAGCCCTTGCCTGTGGAACCCACTCGTGCCTGTTGTTCAGGGTTAAATAAGATCTCGCCCAGGAGATTGCCTGTTCCCTTCCCACCTTGCATTGGCTGGGAATCAAATCAAGCAAGGGGCAGCAAACGCCAGGCACCGTCATGGTCTGGGCCACAGATAAAGACCCTGTTGGAGCTGTGATCCCAGGAGGAGTCTCTGCAGGCCCTGCAGTCCATGCGGAGGAATACAGACATTTATGGCCGAATGGCCAATGGTTTAGCAAAGAAAGGCCACCTCCCTCCTACCCCCACATCCTAGACCAAGTCAGAGCCAAGGTCAAGGAATTGCAGCAGGGGTATGTGAGGGAGGAACCGCATTACTGTGCATGCTCTTGGAGAGGATTAAAAGCGGTGAGAGGCAGCCCGCAGCTGCAGGACACATTTGTGCCTGTTTTTTCAGGGTTCAAGTAAAAAGAGGCTCAGCAAGGTTGTTTGATGCTCCCTCTGTACATTGCATTGGCTGGGAATCAAATGCAGGTCAACTGCTTGGAAAGCAGCTATGCTCACCACTATACCACCAATGCCTGTCTGCAAACCTGCTGGGAAAATTCGTGAGGGAAGCCCACGTCTGCCATGAGGCGAGCCAGAGTCGAGAGGGTGCCTGTGTGGTTTGGGTAAAGCATAACTTCTTGGCCATTAGGCAAAGACCAGAAGTGGTGCTGCTGGGGTAGTGGCTGTCCTGCACTCCCCGTGGTGGGAGGAGCTGGTGGGAGAAGAGTCCCAGAGGTTGTTGGGTGGGAGAGTACAGTTTCTCGGACTTTGGGCAAAGCTCTAGAGCAGCCAAGGGAGAGGTGGGGAAGTGACTTCTGGATACTCTGTGTGGCCCGGGGATGAGGACCAAGAGCTGTCCTTGTGTTTTTTGCCATAAAGTGTTGTTTCGGGGTCCTTTGCCTAAGATTGAGCGCTTCTGCCTTTCGGAGAGCCATGTCACAGGCACAAGCCCCCAGAGACCCCTTCAGGGACACATCACAGGCAGGGCTAGACTGAGCCATTCCGGTGCCCCGGGCTGACAGTTCAATTGTGCCCCTGGTTGGGGGAAGGCGCATGCGTGGCCCTGCCCCCGCCCGGCGCGTGGGGGAGGGGGCGCTCAGATGGCGGCGGTAGGACACACGTGCCCGGCCCAGCCTGGCTACCGCCACTGGTGCGCAACCCGAGGCTGCCTGGGGCGGGCCAAGCCTGGCCGTGCAGGGCCCCACAGCTGTGGGGGGAAAGGTGCTGCTGGCCGGCGCTGTGGGGGTTAATGCGGCCCCCCCACCCCGGGCAGCTGCTGCAGGGTGGCTGCTGGGAGCTGCTGCAGCCTGCAGTCTGGGAGCCGGGCACGCAGTGCCTGATGGCAGCTATAAGGGGCGCTGCACGCCCCTTACAGCTGCCATCAGGCGCCCCCTATAGGTTGGTGCCCCGGGCAGCTGCCCATCTAGCCGATGCCTTAATCTGACCCTGATCACAGGACCAAGCAAGGGGCAGCAAACATTGGGCACTGTCAGTGTCTGGGCCAGAGATAAAGACCCTCTTGGAGCTGTGATCCGAGGGGGAGTCTCTGCAGGCCCTGCAGTCCAGGCGGAGGAATGTGGACATTTGTGAACATATGAACATAAGAACGGCCGTACTGGGTCAGACCAAAGGTCCCTCTAGCCCAGTAGCCTGTCTGCCGACAGTGGCCAGCGCCAGGTGCCCCGAGGGGGTGGACCAAAGACAACGATCAAGCGATTTGTCTCGTGCCATCCCTCTCCAGCCTCCGACAAACAGAGGCCAGGGACACCATTCCTACCCCCTGGCTAATAGCCTTTTATGGACCTAACCTCCATGAAATTATCTAACATATGGCCGAATGGCTGATGGCCTTGCAGAGAAAGGCCACCTCCCCCCTCCTGCATCCTAGACCAAGTCAGACCCAAGGTCAACGAATTGCGGGAGGGGTATGTGAGGGCCCGTGAGGGCAGCTCCCGCTCTGGGGAAGCACCGCAGCACTGTGCATACTGTGAGGAACTGGACCGAATCCCGGGGTGTGGGGAACCCCTGTCTCCAGGGATAGTTGTGGAGTCTGGCATGGAGACACCTGAGCAGCAGCGGCGGCAGCTTCAGGACAACAACCCTGATGACCTGCAGCTCCAGGACGAGGAGGAGGATTCCAGAAGCTTTGCGACCTTCACCCTGCAGCCGGTCCCCAGACACAGGAGGACTCCCAAACGTCTTCAGGCAGCGGGGAGGAAACATCAGGTGAGTGCTGTGAGGTTGCAACACCCATTACATGTTTATACTTGCACCCTCTTTCAGGAGAGGGATGCAAATGGAGACATTCAAAATTGTAAATGAAACCGGGATTTAAATATCCCGCACTACATTTGCATAATCGCGTCCGGGCGCTATTTCGAAATACTTTATTTTGAAATAAAAAACACAGTTTAGATGCAGTTATTTTGGGAGAAAACCCTTCTTCCGAAATAACCCTTAAACTCTCCCTATGGTCTGGACCTAACAGCAGTGTCAGCGTTTGCTAGCCAGGGGTCTGGACAGCACCTGCACAGAGGGAGATGGCAACTGCGGGACGCCCTCGCCAACTGTTCCAATGTCTCACAGCAGGAGCCAGGTTTGTGACATCAGGCCTGGGCACTGGGATTATTTACCAGTTTCCTGGTCCTGGGCTACACTTCAGCTTATAGCTGCGATGGCCGAGTGGTTAAGGTGTTGGGCTTGACTTCTAATAGGGTTTCCCTCCGCAGCTTCAAATCCTGCTCACAGCGAGGCCTGTGTTTTGCCCACACCCCTAATCAAGGCAACAAGCTGCAACAACCCCTGAGCCACTCTTCCCGTCCCCAGTCAAACCCTTTCCGAGAGAGACATGGCTCATGGTGCCCCATTATGGGTCCCTGAGTTCTCAGTTCCTGTAGCCTTTGCCCAGTGCCCCATGGCTCAGACCTACCCCTGAGGGCTGCCCTGGTCTAGAGTGTGATAGGAGTTGAGTGAGAGGATGGGACGTCTGGGCCTGACCCCAAAGGTCCATCCATGAAGGGCAGAAATGTTGGGGATATGATGTGGGTCACCCCTCCCCAGGCACACAGCCAGCCCCCCCCCCCCCACACCCTGTGTTGGGAGCAAAGGGTCGAGAAAAGTATTGGGAGGGGGGGCGGGTCTTGTTCTCTGCACTTGCTCTGCCTCTTTCCCCAAGGCCTAGGCCAAAGAATTAGTAACAGAATATTTGTCCAAGTTTATGTACAGAAAAAAACAGACTTAAGCATGTTACTGTGGTGTAGTGGTCATCATGTTTGCTTAATGTGCTGAAAACCCCTGGTTCAAAGCCAGGCAGAAACAGCAGGCGGGTCTGCTCTCATTGTGGGCTCCCCTTGATGCCCCGGTAAGCACAGTTCCTGCTGTTTGGCCTGTGCTTGGGATAAGCCCAACTCCCAGGCTGAGTAGCCAAGGAACAGCAGGAGCCCTGTCCCAGGAGGGGAGGGGCCAGTGTGTATGAGGATGTTGCCTAGACAGGCAGCCCCAGGCTGGGAGGACAGAGCTGCCCCACATCTCTAGTGCTCCTGAGGCCCAGGGGATCCCAGCACAGACACAAGAGCAGCAGCCTTGGCCAATGGTCCCAGGTTTGCAGGGATTGTCCCTGGCTCCCACTCAGACCAGGGGGGGCACATTGGTGCTAACAACATGCTTAAGTGGTGCCATGTTCCAGCCAGGCCTGCAGGGAATGTTTCTTGTGGTGCCACCTGATGCCCACAAGTGAGGCCCTTACAGAAGGGCCTCACTTTAATAAGGCTGGTACCAAACAACTGCGTGGGATTGTTTTTCATTGTCTGCTTTGTTCCTAGAAAATAAGCTTGGATCCCAAAGATCACGCCAAGGCAATACCACCCCCGCAGGGGACGCATTATATTTCCGGCCGACAAAATGACCATCAACATGCCTTTGTTTATGCTGGCTCATTTAGCTTGTTAGGAATAACTACCTGTATTAGTGATAACATGTTTAACTGGCAATGGGCAGAGATGCTGTGTAACTGTCGTAGACCATTGGCTTATGTGCATATCTCACTTCCGCTGCTAGACCTATCAAATCACTTCTTCTCCGTCCATCTGCTACTTATATAATCTAATGTATGTTTTGATTGACTTAGTGCTCTCTGGGCTAACCCCCTGGTCCGCACTCCACTAGCGCTGTGTGTTCAATAAACCCTCTGCTTGTTTTCACCTGCACCCAGTGTGTCCAAGAATTATTCCCAACATGGGCCCATCAGAGAAGAGCCCTTGGCAGCTGCAGAGATGTTCCTTCAGCTCCCTATGGTGTCTTTCTGAAAAGGGCACTTGTGGGCCTGCTGGCTCAGGTGTTTAGTGCTTGATGCTAATAACACCAAGATTGTGGGTTCAAACCCCCCGCTGGCCCCACAATTGTTTGGTTTGGTGTCTTGCCTTTCTTTAGCTGCCTGCTATGGACAAGGAAGGAGAAACAAGCCCTGAGAGGTGAAACAGCAGAAGGGAAGCAAGGAGAAGAGTGTCAGCTGCCAGCCAAGAGTTACAGGTGCCCCTCTGCCTCCTGGGGCTGACCCTCCCTGAGACACCAGCCCCCTGTCTCTCACCATGTGCCCCTTGGGGAGTCCACTCACTCCGGGGGCCTCCCGCTCCCATAGGGAATGACACAGCCCTGTTCTCTAGCCCAGAGCCACTCTCAGCCAGTGTGAAACAGGAGGGTTCATTGAGTATCTGACACAGCACAGGGACCCAGGCAGGTAACAGGGGCTGCGGGTGGGGAGTGAGGGCACCAGAGGGGGGCAGGGAAACAAGAAGCACCAAGACTCTTGCCACCAGGGTCTGGCCACCCGACTTCCTGCCCAGGCTGCTGGGCCCCCGACCACTTCAGCTGCCAGGTCAGCTCAGGAACTAAGGCAGGAATGGGGGGAAGGAGCAAGTCAAACTGTAGGTGGCAGGAAACACCAGTCTCGCCTTCCTGGGCCGTGCACGACGGCATCATGTTTGTGACACGGCTGCCAAACATCCCGGACAGTTAATAACCGACTAGAGGGGTTTGTCAGTAGCTCAGTGTGGGGTGCCTTAGCTGAAATATTTAAAGGTCCCTGGTTCGATCCCAGACTTTGGCATGTCTCTCAGTTCAGCAGGGCCCTCTCTGCTCCCCTTGCCATGCTAGTGCCCTGTACTTCCCCTCAATCCATCTTGGCCACAGCCCAGCACTGGAAACTCATGTCCATCTGATTAACCCCCTTCACTTCCAAACCACCCTGAGAGTCGCTGCTTCCTTGGCTAAAGTCCCTTCTCCCTGTGCATGTGGCTGGCAGGGGTTGCTAGATAGATCCATTCACATGTAGCTTTACGGAAACCCCCCTCATTGGCCTGCACCCAGATCAATCCATGTCACTACCTCAGGGGTTCCTTTCCTCAGTGCGCTGCAGAGAAATTCCTTGTGTGTTAAAGGGCCTCAGGGAGCCCGGAGCTGGGATTCTAGTCCCATTGATCCCCTTAACACACACACACACAGTCCCAGCCCCAAGCCTCCCCCCACATCCCTAATCCTGTGCCCTGATTTCTCAACCCTTCCACATCCTCACCCCTGCCCTGAGCTCCCCACCACACTCCCCAAATCCCTGTCCTGAGTCTCCCACACTCCACATTTTAATTTATTACAGGTACTGTCCTATCACAACTTCCCCCCCGCCCCTTCAACTTTCTGCCTTGAGCCTCCCCCTGCCCAAGGGGTGGTGCCCAATACAACAGTCCCTGTAAGAAATGTTTCACTTTGACCCCTGGGAGCAGCTCAGCCACGCAAAGAGGCTGCCTGGGGCAGGACATTAGCCCTAGAGGGCAGGGGTGGGTGTGGCAGTGACATCACAAGGGCCTTTTGCAGCCCCTCAGCCTATTGGCTAATGGAGGTTGGGCGGTGATGACCTCACAGAGAGTCCATGACAATGGCCAGGTGGGACAGGCTGCAGGGCAGGGGCCATCTCAGAGCCCCCCCATGGCTTTGCTGCAGGGAGGCTCCTTGAGACTTGCCCTTGAGGCCTTTTTGGAGCCTTCTCCTTTCTCACAACTAACTGAGCTAGAAGACAGACGTCCATGTGGAGGAGAGAAGAGCCTCCAAGAAGTTAAGCTCTAACAGAGCGGGGGAATTAGCTCAAGTGGTAGAGCGCTTGCTTCACATGTGAGAGGTAGTGGGATTGATGCCCACATTCTCCAGTGAGGGGGGGGGCAAACCCCATTTAAGTTTTTACTGGCAGAGCCAGCCTGGGAGCTAAGCGGGTCCAGTAGCCCCCCTCCCGTGATTCCTACTTGCTCTCCCCAAAAGTCAGCCACACTGGGGCAGAGAGCTGCTGGACACCAGCCCTTTTGGGCCAGGCAGTGGCAGGAGCACTGGAGACAGGTTGCAGGTGGGGCAGAATTAGCTCCACTGGAAAAGCGCTGCCCCTGCGCATGAGAGGTAGCAAGATTCACTCTCGCCGGTGCTGAGGGGCCGGCCCCTTTCCTGCTACCCCAACTCTTATTCCCACCATGCACTTTGTGCAGGGGCCAAGGCACCTGGCTGGGAGCCAGGACTCAGGACCCTTTCCCAAAATATACAAATCCCACCCCCCCAATCCTCTGTTCTGCTCACACAGGAGCCACAGTGATACCCACAGCACATGCCGAGGGCTGCTACTTAAGTGTGGTTGTGTTATTCTTAAAAAAAGCACCCGGGATCTTTTTCAGAGGGATAAGGCAACACGCCACATTTATTGAACATACATAGATCAATCAATATTTATCATATGCATATGACACATGACACTCATGCACTCACACAACACACAAGCACACTCCGTCTTCTTGTTACCAAAAGTTGCTCCCCCTAACTGCACTGGCCAGGTGAGTTAGATGGGGGAGGGGTGGAGCCGGGCTTCTGTCGATCCGGATCGATGCTCCCATGTTGACAAGACCAAAACCCGGGGTCCCTCTGCAAGACGCCTGCTATTTATCCCTCTCATGCAGCCAATTAGTTATTACCTTGCCTTTCTTAATGCTGCTTCAGAGAGAGTTCTTCCAAGGGCAGGCACTTGCTGCTTGACTCCCAAGGCGTCTGTATGTCCAGTCTTCTTCATAAGCTCACTTCACAGGTATTGTCTTGGTTCTGGCTCCCAGACCTTCTCCACCCTTGCAACTGCTGCTGGAGGTGCCCCCCTTTCATTCTCCATTCACACCTCATTCATTTCAACAGGGCAGTCAAGGAAAGGGGAGAGCTCAAAAGACTTTTTTTTCTTAAGAAGGAAAGTTTCTCTTAATACAAAGTTATAGGAGAAATGTTACAGAGGTTCTATAAGAACACTTAGAGATATATCTAAAAGGAGATCTTAATACAAAGTTATATGAGAGTGATAATATTACAGGGAATTATCCACAGTTGTCTGTATATGCAAATATATATGCAAATATCTTCTTTCACACTGATGGGCATGAAAACAAAGATTAAGGTAAGACTACACAACACACAGGCCCTATGTAAGTCAGTTCTGATGATGTCAATAAAATGCAATATTTTCCCCATTTCCAGCCATATGACAGAACTTTTAATGAGCAATGGCAGTCCAGGAATTTAACTACTAAAACACATCTCAGCAGAAATTGGCTTCACAATGTTAACAAATCAAACAAAACTGCCCATACGATATTTACTGAAATATAAGTAAACAATGTGGAGTTAAAGGCAGTGGGGGGAGAAGTGGCCTGGCTAGAAAAGAAACCCAGGAATCCTGCTTCCCAGAATCCCTTCCTTTCCCCTGCCCGCCCCACCAAACACCAGTTCCCACAGAGCAGAGACTGGAAGCCCCAAATCTGACCAATACACCCACTGCCCACCCACAGGGAAGGAAAGAAGTCAGAAGTTTTAACACCCAGTTCCTGGCTCTAACCCTCCCCTGGAGCCAGGCACCCCACAGACCCCTGCTCTAGCCTTTCCATCCCACAGAGCGAGGGGAATAAATCTAGCAGGGTGGAAGGTAAAGCCCTGAATCTTACTGGAGCCACAGGTGTTTCCCTCCAGGCGCTGGGGCCTGTGCACAGAGCGGCTATGAACGGTCCCAGCGCATGGCTCCAAACGTTCCATTGAAGGCACCTGAACTCTTCAGACAGTCTTTAGACTCTTTACTCCTTAGAAACCTCATGTTTTGAAGAGTAAGGGTTATTTTGAGAGAAGGATTTTCCCTCGAAATATCCCCGTTTTTTCTCTCGCAATAGCGCTATTTCGCAATAGCGCCGGTCTGTGATTATGCAAATGAAACACGGGATATTTAAATCCCCACTTCATTTGCAACTTTGGATGTCTACATTTGCATTCCTCTCTCGAAGGTGTAATCAAGTGCAGACATACCCTGAGTAACAGAATATTTATCTACATGTAAGTACAGAAGAACACGCACTTAAGGCTGTTTCTGTGGTGTTGTAGCTCTCAGGTTTGCTTTAACAAGCAGAAAGTCACTGACTCAAAGCCAGGCAGAAACAAAAAACCTTCTCCTATTGCGGCTCCCTTTGGTACCCACAAGGCAGTTCCAGGGCCTGCCCCCTAGTGCAGGGTGGCCTGTGTGTGCTGATTGTCAGGAGCGCGGGGGAGACAGCTGGGCAGGTGAGGCTGAGATGGGAGGAGGCAGAGCTGGGGTTGAGGCTCCTCAGTGGTGCCGTGGCAGGGACCAGGGCGTGGCAGCCACATAGTCCAAGGCCAATGGCAGCACCTGCAGCCTCTGGGACGTCTGTAGCCTTTGCTGCAAGGGGACACAGAACCAGGTAAGGTCCCCCCTGCTGCTCAAATCCCCCAAGACCCGGCAGCCCCAGCTTGCTCCAACACCTTCCGTTCTCCCCACCCTCTCTCCTGGCCACACGCGGCACTTCTTGGTGCTTCTCAAGCCAGGCCCTGCAGGGACCCACCAGGGCAGGAACCAGCCCTTGGAGCTCGGCTTGCACCGGAACCGGCAGTTTCCCACCACGTCTCGCTTGAGAAGAGGTGACTTGTTCCCCTTCTTCTCACCTCACATCTCCTTTGTCTCTGTTCCCTTCACAGGTCTCCTCCGCCTCAGGACCTGCCTCCTCAGGGCGCTGCCCCTCTGCCACTGGGCTGGGGCTGGGAGTGGGAGACCCCACAGTCTCTGCACTTGGGCTGAGAAGTCTCACTGGGACTCGTCTGTTGATGGCGTTAGTCAGCCCGATGGCCAGCCGGATCCATTCAGTAGCGCTGCCCGAGAGGGAGCTTTCCCAATCTCCATTGGTATTTCCTGGGGCTTTGTGTAGGGGGATTGGGCTTGGCCATCTTCACTGCTGGAAATGCCTCTTCTTTGGAAAGCAGCTCCCAGGAGTTCATGGAACTTCTTCTTCTCAGCTTGGGAAAGGGACGAGCAAGGGGCGATGGGACAGGGGTTTATGTAATGATGACAGGGATGCAAAAGGCAAATCAGAAATTATTTTTTCACCTACTCAAGAACCAGGGTAACAGAATGAAACTGGTAAGTAACCAAGTTAAAAATAAACCAAAAGGAAGCATTTTTGCTCCCAGTGGAACTCCTTGCCAGAGGATGTTGTGAAGGTGAAATCTACAAGAAGGTCCAAAACAGAACTGGATAATTTAATGTAGGAAAGGTCAATCAATGGCATTTAACCAGGATGGACAGGGAAGGTGTCCCTGGCTGGTGTATTCCAAAAGCTAGGAATGGGCGATGGGAGGGATCACTTAACAACTGTCTGTCCTGAGGATTCCCACTGGGCAATGAAATTGTCTGCTGTCGTGAGACAGAATCCTGGGCTAGTTGGGCAACTGGCATGGCCCAGTCTGGCTGTTCTGATGTTCTGTTTGGTTTCTGTTCTTGTCCCCTCTGGGCAAGGGAAAAGGGACCCCCCCATCCTGAATTGGACAGAAAATGGCCTGCAAAAGGCTAGTGTAGGTGAGCAAAGAGGGCTATTTTGTGTGTCCCTGGTCGTCTAGTGGTTAGGATACAGCACTCTCACTGCTGTGGCCTGGGTTCGATTCCCAGTCAGGGAAACCTGCCTCAACTTTCACATAGCAACTGCCTAGTCATTTTTATCACCTCATTGTCACATATTACAGCAGCTGTCACCCAAGATGTTACTTCAGGCTCCTTCCCACCTCTCCCTCACTGCTGAGACAGCACTTGCCATTTTCAGAAGGGGCAGAGCTGGGTGACTCAAACTGCCCCTCCCCTCTCCTGCATGGGCAGCACTACAGGAAACTCCATGGTGCACACAGCACTAGCCCAACACAGTGTCAAGTCAGCACAAAATCCATTGGTACGAGCCTCCCTCTGACAGAGTCATGGAGCCTTCTCCCCCTGATCCTGCCTCCCCCCTTCACTCAGCTCTCACTGCTTGGTGCTGCCAGGGAGGGGCCTCACTGCGTGAGCTGCCTGGGCAGGTTCTGGCCACAGAGACACGTCCCAGAGCAGGACGGATGCTCAGACCGACACTGAGTGTTGCTCAGCACTGGGGTGAGACAGGGAAGAACAAAAGGGTCTAACAGCACCTCCAGCCTCTCAGAACAACCCCTGGCCCCACCCTCAAGTACCAGCCCTTCCCTCTGCCCTTGCTGGTCTCTGCTGGGCACTCTCTGGACTCAGGCCTCCCCAGTGCCAGCCTAAGGGCTCTGGAGAGGACAGGGCAGCTCCAGGGGCAGAGTCCTCTCTTTCTGCAGTAGTTCAAACCCAGCCCCTTGGTTTGAACTAATGTTACTCCTCATTTTTTGCCCTCTGTGCCTCCCCCCCCCCCCACACCCCCAACACACTCCCTTCCCACTTTCCTCTTCCCCTGCTGGGAACACAAACAGGACTTTTCCCTGTTGAAAGAACAAACTCTCTGGTTTTTATGTGGGGAATGTAGAACTGGGGAGGGGCTGGGGAAAGAACCTGGGGGGGGGGTGGAGGCTGGGAGGAAGGTCTAAGGCTGGCACCTTCCTCTGGTGGTCCCACTGCCTCATGTTAGGGGGCCTCAGCAGCGCTGGGGGGTGGCTCCAGAGGGAGAAGCCGGTTTCAGGGGAACTTGAGCTGCTGGGCCACTGAAGCAGGCCACCAGCAGGAGCCCTCTGTGCAGGGCACACACGCTCCAGGCCTCCCAGTCATATTGAGTCTCCCCGTGTGGCTTGGGCTCCAGAGCCTGCCCCCCAGCTTGTGCCTTGAGGTAGCCACTGCAGCAGCAGGAATTTGGGCATCAGTTCCCCTGCTTTTGGGGACAGGAAGCCAGGCCAAAGCCCTTTTAGCCACTGGGGCTGTGCAGACTGGAGCCTCCCCCTACCAGTTCTCTGCCCTGCTTCCTGCAAAGCTCACATTTTTGCTTGTTTCTGCTTCTCTGTCCCTAGCAGGCAGCTAAAGGAAGGAGTGTCACCAAACCAAACACCCCTCTGTTGGTTTAGTAGAACCAACTGCAATTTCCATCTTCTGAGGAGAAGGGAAGAGGATTTTCTTCTCCTCAGTTCTAGCCACATCAGCCCAGGGAGGAGAAAAAATAACCCTCCGCCCGCTGATTGTCCCCTGTCAGCTTCTGTAGCTTCACCTCCTTCCACAGCAGCTCCAGCTTTGAGCTACAAATATCAAGGGGCTGGTGAGGAAATGAAGAGCTTCTTCCCTGCCAGCAGCAGCCGCAGCCCCTTTCGACCACTGGGTCAGCCCGGGAAAGGAGGCAGGAATGGGGCCTCAGATTGCAGGGTTCCGAGTCCTGAGCGCTGCTCTTAACACCAACCACCCCTCACTCAACTGGGCCAAACTGGTGCCCCAGTTCATGCCCACTGGGACCAGCTTTACTTGGTTTCCTTCCACCCAGAGCCCCCTTCTTTTCCTAGGCTGCGAGGAGCATCACTGGGATGCTTTCTCATATCCCAGCACAGGGCCATCTCTCCAGTGACAGGAGACGGGGCTGGGCTGGTGACCTGCTCCATCACTCAGTGCATGCCAGGGAGCTGAGCGATTGTGCCCTTGAGTGGCATTCTCAGCCAGCCAATCAGCTTTGTGAGGAGGTTCATGGAGGCGGGGCAAAGAGCTCTCTTGTTAGGCCAGCAAGGAAGCAGCCAAGGCCCCACCCCCAGGGAGCCAGCTGGAGACCATGTGGAGGGAGCGGCTGCCTCTCCCCTGTGTAGCAGGCACTTTCTGGGGGCAACTCTGCCCCCTAGAGCCTGTCTCCACCGCTTCTGTCACCGCCAGGCAATGGGAGGCTGAGTCCCAGCAGTTTCCTGCCAAGGCATGGCTGGCTTTTGGGGAGACAAAGTAGGAAGAGGGAGGGGCCACTGGAGACACTTAGCCCCCTGGCTGGCTCTACCTGTGAGAAGAAAAATGGGGATTGCTCCCAGTAGTGGAGAATGTGGGTATCAATCCCAGTGTTTCTCACATGCTAAGCCAGCACTCTACCACTTGAGCTAATTCCCCTGGTGTAGCAACAGTGGCCCTCTTGGAGGCTCTTCCCTTCTCCATGGGGATGTCTGCCTTCTAGGTCAGTTAGTCAAGGGAAAGGAGAACACTCCAACGAGGCTCCTCCTCACACTGGTGCTTGTGACCCTCATTCTCTCTCTGGCCTCAAGGGCAGATCTCCAGAAGGAGACTCCCTGCAGCAAAGCCATGGGGGGGCTCTGAGCCTCCTTGCAGCAAAGTCTCTGAGGTTTCCGCTGCCCTGCAGCTTGTCCCACCTGGCCATTGTCATGGACTCTCTGTGAGGTCATCATCTCACAGCCTCCTTTAGCCAATAAGATGAGGGGCTGCAAAAGGCCCTTGTGATGTCACTGCCACACCCACCCCTGCCCTCCAGGGCTAATGTTCTGCCCCAGGCAGCCCCTTTGCGTGGCTGAGCTGCTCCCAGGGGTGGAAGTGACACATTTCTTACAGGGCCTGCTCTATTGGGCACCACCCCTTGGGCCAGGGGGGAGGTTCAAGGCAGGAAGTGGGGGGAGGGGTTGTGATAGGACAGTACCTGTAAGAAATTACAGTGTGGAGGGTGGGAGGCTCAGGGCAGGGATTTGGTGAGCATGTGAGTGAGGTGGGGGAATCAGGGCAGGGGTGAGGATGTGGGAGGGTACAGAAGTCAGGAAACAGGATTAGGGATGTGGGGTGCGGGGGTGCTTGGGGCTGGGATTGAGTGTTGAGGGGATCAATGGGACTAGAATCCTGCTCTGGGCTCCCTGAGGCCCTTTAACACACAAGGGCTTTCTCTGCAGCACACTGAGGCGAGGAACCCCTGAGCAAGTGACATGAAATATCCATAGTGTGGATGCTCCACTGCTGCTATTTCAAACACACTCCTCCCCAGAGCCACTGAAAATCATTACTGCCCAGCGCTTCCTGGGGCTCCAAATCGACACAGAGCACGTCCCCATTAGATCTCTGGCAGAGGGGCCACTGACAGTCAAGAGAACTCAGGGGTTTTCTGATGAGAGCGAACCTCTTTCTACGAGGAAGAAGCCGTTTTTCTAAAGAAGCGTTTTCGGGAAAAGGTGATTGTGGACATGGAAGAGGGAGTTCTTTGGAAAGAAGAGGCCTTCAGGAAATAGCACAGGTGCCCTAGTGGCCACTCCAGCCACAGTAATCACAACTGAAATTCAAAGACAGTGCCCATTAACGTGGACATTATCGTTCCAAAAAGCAGCTCAGTTTTTCAATGCACTTTTGCAGTATAGACATTCTCTTTCTAAATAAGCTTTTCCAGAAGATCTCTTCCAGAGGCCATATGTTTGCTCCACCCCCATTTTCACTGGCTTGTGTGTGAGCACACAGCCCCCTCACACAGAGACTCATGGGCTCTGGTGCCCAGCCCTGTGTGTCTTTCCTTGTTCCCCAACTCAAGGGGTTGCCTGTTCTGTAGGAGCAGATGCTAAAGTGACTCTAGTGCAATTTGAACCTACAACTTTTACCTTGGTGAGTGGGTGTTTCTCAGCCAGTTTTCTGATCTTCAGTCTAATGCTCTCCCAACTGAGCTACTCTGGCTGCTATAAGCAGACCTCTCTGGAAGAGGGGGAGGGGGCTAATCAGATTAAGATGATTTGTCAGTGCCAAGCTGTGGCTGACCACCCTGACATGATGATCAAACACAAGAATAACTCAAGGGCTGTGTCTACACTCGAGGTTTCTTGTGCAAGATGTTCTTGTGCTAGCCAGGCTGTATACTGTCTCATACCCCATAACAGGGCCATCTCTCCAGTGGCAGGAGAACGGTCCGGGTTCAGGATTTCTTTTAGCTCTGCAGCAAGCAAGGGGAGATGGAGGAAAATCAAACCCCTTTGCAAGCTTTGTTCTCACGGCACCAAGTGAGACAGGAGGAGTGTGAGCTGAGGAACCTGCACTCCCAGAAGGGGCATTTGGGTGCACCCAGGGGCAGCAAGAATTCAAGCCCTCAGGCCAGTGCACTGGGGACAATGTGTGAGCCTTTCCATAAGCATTTTCTGCTCCCACTGGGGAAGGCAGTTGGGCAGGACTGTCCGGCAGCCAAAGTCCCTTTCAGCCCCAGGTGCAGGAGGTAACAGAGAGGGGAGGAAAGTCCATGGCCAGGGCCTCCTCCCAGCAGGCTGGCCCTGCACTGAGTCTGTGCATGATGGAGCCTCTCCCAGCAGGGCTCTGGCCTGTTCTCTGCAAAGTGCTCAGCTGGTTCAGTTTTTTGCAGAAAAGAGTGGGATCCATGCACCCTGCTCCCTGCTCCTCACTGACAGGAGTGTCCTCTTCCCTTCTTTTCACACAGGGTATGTCCACACTGCACTCCTCCTTCGAGGGAGGAATGACTAAGACTCACTCAATCAAACCCAGAGGGCATCCCCACCAGCTTCCAGTACTTCCGCTCTTTGCTCCCTTTGGCTTCTCACTGTGGGGATACGGCCAAGCTCGACTGAAGGAAGCCGACTCCAGCTATGTAAGGAGGGATGGTGGGAAGAGCACACACATTGGCCAGGCACCACTAGGGGCTGCATCCCTCACCTCCCCCATACCTGGCAGGTGCCTGGGCAGCTTAGCCATGGGGCCGCTCTCTGGGACTTTTCTCCCAGCTGCTCCATGTGTTGCCATTGCCCATCCCAAGGGAGGGAGGAGAAGAGTCACTCTGCATGGCTGTAGGAGCTGCAGAGGTTGCACTCACAGGATCTCTGGACACTGACAACCCAAAGGAATCACAAGAGTGTGTGGTGCTGGCTCTCCTGTCCCAGCAATTGCAGTCAGAGCCCTGCCTTGCCTGTGCCAGTCACAGCAGCCTCTGCACCCGCTCCAGGCTTGTGGTTTCCTTCTTCCCAATGCTCCTCCCCAATCAGGCTTTTCCTGAGCCAGCAGTTCCATGGGTGGCCTGGGGAGGCCTATTCTGTGTCAAAGAAGGACACAGGAGAATGTGAGCAAAGGCTGCAACAAGGCACCAGGGGGAATTGAATCCAGGATCTTTTGCTGACAACGCAAGTGCTTTAACCAGCTAAGCCATCAAACCAAGCTCAACAAACACACAAACACAGAAAAAAAAGAAGTCATAAAATTGTTCTACTCTATGGTCCCAGACAACACCTTTGACTCACATTTCCCTCCAGCCCTGGCACTGTCTGGCTCCCTGGGCACAGAAAGCTACAGCTCAGTGGGCAAAGGCTCTGACATGCACATCTCCCCCAGCCGCTGGGACTGCAGAGTTGCTTTTGAGGTTTTGCAGGGGAGGGAAAAGTGGAGCAAACATTGATCATCTGGCTTAGCAACCCCTGGGTCTCAGGGTTTGGGTTGGAGTCCCCTGGTGAGGGCCCGGCCTCCTGTTTGGTCCCTTCCTGAGGGCACAGAATTAATAACAGAGAATTCCTTTGCCCTGCAGCAATCTGAGTTGGCCAAAGAGTTAGTAACAGAATTTTTGTCCAAGTTTAAGTACAGGAGAAGAGCCCCCTTCAAAGCTGTTTCTGTGGTGTAGAGTTTATCATGTTTGCCTCATCCCCAAAGGGTTCAAAGCCAGGCAGCGTTACAGCCTTTTCTCCTATTGTGGCTTTCCTTGGTGCCCAGATAAGTGCAGCTCCTGTACCTGCAAGAAGCCCAACTCCCATGTGGTGGGGGGGGGGGTGGTGACATCAGCTGAGGATGCGCCTGGGTGCCAGCATGGGGAAGTAAGATGAGTCAGGCCAGGCATCTATGGGAGACGTGTGGCGTGGCCTCCCCTGCCCTGGAGGTTGGGTGATGGGGTGGGTTCCTCCTGCTGCCTCCCTTGTGTGACTTATCCCTTATAAAATGAGGTGTAATGGTTATTTTGGAAGAAGGGTTTTCTTTTGAAATAACCGCATCTACACAGCCTTTTTATTTTGAAATAGCACCATCATGTGATTATGCAGATGAAGTGCGGGATATTTAAATCCCGGCTTCATTTACAGTTTTGAATGTTTACATTTGCATCCCTTTTTGGAAAGAGGGTGCAAGTCTAAACATACCCTACATAGCTAGAGTTGGCTTCTTTCAGTTGAGCCTGGCTATGTCCCTACTGCGGGAACCCAAAGGGAGCAAAGAGCAGAAGTACTGGAAGCTGGTGGGGTACCCTCTGGATTTGATTTCGTGAGTCTTAGTTGGACTTGCTAAATCATACTCCATAAGATTGATTGTGGCCATTCCTCCCCCGCTGGGTGTGGTTCTTGCTCTTCTGCACAGGACAGCCCATGGAGACCAAGGACCTGCCAGTGGGCATTCAGATCTCAGCCTTGTTGAATTGATGGGAATACAAACCAGACACACTGCAGGTTTGAACTTGTTTCAGTTGAGAGATGGGTTTGCGTGGTTTACATGCATTGACGCAGGAACACGTTAGGGGTTTGTGGTCAGTTTAAGAATCCCTGCGCAATAGAAATCCAAAATGTGACACATGGAGATGCAAAGGTATTGTCGAAGTAAAAACTTCACTCTGTTTACGCGGCTAAAATATATGGTTTTATTGGCCAATAAAAGCAAAGTGAGCCAAACGTGGACCCAGCAAAGTCAGGCCCAGTAAGGCTGCTGATACAATCCGTCATAGTATCTTTATACCCTTGACCAAACAGCCTGACATCAGGGCATTCAAATACAGAAATCATCAATTAAGCTAGGAAAATAAAGCCTTATCAACAAGATGGAGGACAGGTACGAGGGAGTACCTCTCCTGTCTAAACCAGCCCAATTAACACATTCCAATAGCACATCTGTCTTGGCCTGGCACATGGGGTGATAGAAAGTTCACTCTGGCCTACATGCAAAGGCAAAAAGCTGAAATGGTTTCTGCTATACAAGATGGCTTTTAGCTAAACATATAAAATGGTTACGGCAGTCTCTACAACTCCCCCCTTTTAGCCTTTTAAAGGCTAACCATGAAACCATTTTATATCTCCATTTCCATTAAAGTATTAATATACATTTCCTGTTCCTTTCTCTGCTCATCATATTTTAACATCATTACTTCCACATTCTCTCTAGTAAGGGTCTGTCTTGTGCTTTTTAGAATACAAGCAATACAGCATTTGATTAACAAGAAACAAAAATAAACACAAAAGAATATAACCAAGACTAAAACTACACCTTGAAGAATCCAAGTTCCCACATGTCCAAACCAGCCTCTCAACGAACCCCAGAGAGTCCTGTCTTCCTCCTCCCCTAGGCGTTCCACAGTTCTTTCAATCTCTGAGGCATCTTCCTCTACTTCCTTGCTGGTGTCAGTAATATACACACAGCATTCTTTTCCCACTAAGGCACAAACCCCGCCCTTACTAGCTAGGACATAGTCTAGGGCCATCCGGTTTGGGCTCTTTCCCACTCTGGCTCCTGAACCATTACATGTCCAGCAGTACTTTCCAATTGGGGTCAGGTCTAGGTGGATATACCCTGGGTTAGTAAACCCTTTATCCTGCCAAGTATCATTTGGCTTTAGTTCACTAAACAATGGGCCATTCATATGAGTGTTGTTCAGTGGGACCGGAATCATTGGGATGCCTCCTTCTGAATGTACAGGACTGTGAGCACATATCCAGCAACCTGTGGAATTAAATTCTTGGGAAACTTGGTTCATTAAAAGCATAAACACATTTGAACCATACAGGTTATAACTACTAGGTATTAAAAAACAAGATTAAGCATAAGCTCAACAGGAATTGTTTGTCCAGCCTCATGCTGGCTGTTCTTCAGGACTTCGTAGATTGCTTCACCTATCGCTGGCAGGTTCTTCTGGGTCGCAGCTGGTACCTTGGCCTCGGTTCCTCAGGATCGTCTGCTTCTGGGCTTGGATTGCCGGTACCAAGCCTGCGCTGATCCTCGTCTACTTCTGGACCTGGGTTTCCGGTACCAGGTCTGCGGTGCTCCTGGTTAGGGCTAACCAGGTCAATGAATTGCGGGAGGGGTATGTGAGGGCCCGTGAGGGCAGCTCCCGCTCTGGGGAAGCACCGCAGCACTGTGCATACTGTGAGGAACTGGACCGAATCCCGGGGTGTGGGGAACCCCTGTCTCCAGGGATAGTTGTGGAGTCTGGCATGGAGACACCTGAGCAGCAGCGGCGGCAGCTTCAGGACAACAACCCTGATGACCTGCAGCTCCAGGACGAGGAGGAGGATTCCAGAAGCTTTGCGACCTTCACCCTGCAGCCGGTCCCCAGACACAGGAGGACTCCCAAACGTCTTCAGGCAGCGGGGAGGAAACATCAGGTGAGTGCTGTGAGGTTGCAACACCCATTACATGTTTATACTTGCACCCTCTTTCAGGAGAGGGATGCAAATGGAGACATTCAAAATTGTAAATGAAACCGGGATTTAAATATCCCGCACTACATTTGCATAATCGCGTCCGGGCGCTATTTCAAAATACTTTATTTTGAAATAAAAAACACAGTTTAGCTGCAGTTATTGTGGGAGAAAACCCTTCTTCCGAAATAACCCTTAAACTCTCCCCTATGGTCTGGACCTAACAGCAGTGTCAGCGTTTGCTAGCCAGGGGTCTGGACAGCACCTGCACAGAGGGAGATGGCAACTGCGGGACGCCCTCGCCAACTGTTCCAATGTCTCACAGCAGGAGCCAGGTTTGTGACATCAGGCCTGGGCACTGGGATTATTTACCAGTTTCCTGGTCCTGGACTACACTTCAGCTTATAGCTGCGATGGCCGAGTGGTTAAGGTGTTGGGCTTGACTTCTAATAGGGTTTCCCTCCGCAGCTTCAAATCCTGCTCACAGCGAGGCCTGTGTTTTGACCACAGCCCTAATCAAGGCAACAAGCTGCAACAACCCCTGAGCCACTCTTCCCGTCCCCAGTCAAACCCTTTCCGAGAGAGACATGGCTCATGGTGCCCCATTATGGGTCCCTGAGTTCTCAGTTCCTGTAGCCTTTGCCCAGTGCCCCATGGCTCAGACCTACCCCTGAGGGCTGCCCTGGTCTAGAGTGTGATAGGAGTTGAGTGAGAGGATGGGACGTCTGGGCCTGACCCCAAAGGTCCATCCATGAAGGGCAGAAATGTTGGGGATATGATGTGGGTCACCCCTCCCCAGGCACACAGCCAGCCCCCCCCCCCCCACACCCTGTGTTGGGAGCAAAGGGTCGAGAAAAGTATTGGGAGGGGGGCGGGTCTTGTTCTCTGCACTTGCTCTGCCTCTTTCCCCAAGGCCTAGGCCAAAGAATTAGTAACAGAATATTTGTCCAAGTTTATGTACAGAAAAAAACAGACTTAAGCATGTTACTGTGGTGTAGTGGTCATCATGTTTGCTTAATGTGCTGAAAACCCCTGGTTCAAAGCCAGGCAGAAACAGCAGGAGGGTCTGCTCTCATTGTGGCTCCCCTTGATGCCCAGGTAAGCACAGCTCCTGCTGTTTGGCCTGTGCTTGGGATAAGCCCAACTCCCAGGCTGAGTAGCCAAGGAACAGCAGGAGCCCTGTCCCAGGAGGGGAGGGGCCAGTGTGTATGAGGATGTTGCCTAGACAGGCAGCCCCAGGCTGGGAGGACAGAGCTGCCCCACATCTCTAGTGCTCCTGAGGCCCAGGGGATCCCAGCACAGACACAAGAGCAGCAGCCTTGGCCAATGGTCCCAGGTTTGCAGGGATTGTCCCTGGCTCCCACTCAGACCAGGGGGGGCACATTGGTGCTAACAACATGCTTAAGTGGTGCCATGTTCCAGCCAGGCCTGCAGGGAATGTTTCTTGTGGTGCCACCTGATGCCCACAAGTGAGGCCCTTACAGAAGGGCCTCACTTTAATAAGGCTGGTACCAAACAACCGCGTGGGATTGTTTTTCATTGTCTGCTTTGTTCCTAGAAAATAAGCTTGGATCCCAAAGATCACGCCAAGGCAATACCACCCCCGCAGGGGACGCATTATATTTCCGGCCGACAAAATGACCATCAACATGCCTTTGTTTATGCTGGCTCATTTAGCTTGTTAGGAATAACTACCTGTATTAGTGATAACATGTTTAACTGGCAATGGGCAGAGATGCTGTGTAACTGTCGTAGACCATTGGCTTATGTGCATATCTCACTTCCGCTGCTAGACCTATCAAATCACTTCTCCTCCGTCCATCTGCTACCTATATAATCTAATGTATGTTTTGATTGAGTTAGTGCTCTCTGGGCTAACCCCCTGGTCCGCACTCCACCAGCGCTGTGTGTTCAATAAACCCTCTGCTTGTTTTCACCTGCACCCAGTGTGTCCAAGAATTATTCCCAACATGGGCCCATCAGAGAAGAGCCCTTGGCAGCTGCAGAGATGTTCCTTCAGCTCCCTATGGTGTCTTTCTGAAAAGGGCACTTGTGGGCCTGCTGGCTCAGGTGTTTAGTGCTTGATGCTAATAACACCAAGATTGTGGGTTCAAACCCCCCGCTGGCCCCACAATTGTTTGGTTTGGTGTCTTGCCTTTGTTTAGCTGCCTGCTATGGACAAGGAAGGAGAAACAAGCCCTGAGAGGTGAAACAGCAGAAGGGAAGCAAGGAGAAGAGTGTCAGCTGCCAGCCAAGAGTTACAGGTGCCCCTCTGCCTCCTGGGGCTGACCCTCCCTGAGACACCAGCCCCCTGTCTCTCACCATGTGCCCCTTGGGGAGTCCACTCACTCCGGGGGCCTCCCGCTCCCATAGGGAATGACACAGCCCTGTTCTCTAGCCCAGAGCCACTCTCAGCCAGTGTGAAACAGGAGGGTTCATTGAGTATCTGACACAGCACAGGGACCCAGGCAGGTAACAGGGGCTGCGGGTGGGGAGTGAGGGCACCAGAGGGGGGCAGGGAAACAAGAAGCACCAAGACTCTTGCCACCAGGGTCTGGCCACCCGACTTCCTGCCCAGGCTGCTGGGCCCCCGACCACTTCAGCTGCCAGGTCAGCTCAGGAACTAAGGCAGGAATGGGGGGAAGGAGCAAGTCAAACTGTAGGTGGCAGGAAACACCAGTCTCGCCTTCCTGGGCCGTGCACGACGGCATCATGTTTGTGACACGGCTGCCAAACATCCCGGACAGTTAATAACCAACTAGAGGGGTTTGTCAGTAGCTCAGTGTGGGGTGCCTTAGCTGAAATATTTAAAGGTCCCTGGTTCGATCCCAGACTTTGGCATGTCTCTCAGTTCAGCAAGGCCCTCTCTGCTCCCCTTGCCATGCTAGTGCCCTGTACTTCCCCTCAATCCATCTTGGCCACAGCCCAGCATTGGAAACTCATGTCCATCTGATTAACCCCCTTCACTTTGTTACAGGAGCCTGTGTTTTCAAAGGGAAGAGCTAATTCCTTTCAGTTATTTTTTGTGTTTCCTCTCTATCTGCGTATGTGTTATAGAGAGGGGTAGAGAGGTGATGTTGTGCAAAATTTCCCCCCCTCCCCCCCATCTTGGTTGATACGGGTGTGCCAACTGAGAAATCTCTTTTTTTTTTCCCACTTCTTGTGCATTATTTTGGCACAGAGGCTCTGCAGCATTGTAAGTTACCTATCTTACTGCAGGGCAGATTTTTTTGCTTTTCTGAGCTTCACTTTCATCCCTCAGGGCTTTAATTTTTCCTCTTTTCCAATTCGTTAAATGCTTACAGGTCCTTGGACCATTATGCACGTACATGTAGTACACAGGGGTGCCTTTCGGCAGTGTGGGGGGATGTTTAGATTAACCCCCACCTAAACTAACTTTTCACACTCTAAAGAAAGAGTCTGCCGGGTCTAGAGTGTCAGACCTTAGCAGCTCATGAAATAAGGGGAGTCGTCACTCCCTCACATATCCGCTGAGTCTTGAGGTTCAGCTGACCCCCTTAAATGTAAGACTTTAGTCATATCGAAAGTCCCTTGCAATGGGAATTTTAATTTGGAGTCATTTTGAGTATACAAATTCCATTTATCTAAAAACTTGCAAGTATTTTTCCCATAGTGGGTATACATAAAGAAAGCCGGACTGTCCTTAGAAGGCACTGGAATTCCTGCGGACTGACCTACCCCCATTTTCTGCGCGCGCTCAAACAGATTCTGCAAGGCACCGAACCAAAGTCCGCCTGCTTGCACTACCCCCCCTTTGTATTGCGAGGCACTGGACTCAAAGTCCACCTGGCTCGCAGGGGCTGCGAGTCACCGGATTAAGAGAAATCCGCCTGCCCGCACCGATCCCCCCCTTTTGTATTGCGAGGCACTGGACTCAAAGTCCACCTGGCTCGCAGGGGTTTCCGGCACCCGTCCCAGCCCGGCAGAACACCACGTCCTGGCGCCTGGAGACAGCCTGGCGGAGTGGGGAAATACTATGGCCTGGGGTTAGCCTCAGAGGTCAGTACTACGTCCACAAATAACAGAGAGAGACAACAAAGCTTCCCCACAGTTCCGTGTGCCGAGAGAGAGTAATGGCACCACACCAGCCTTTAGCGTCCGAACACAGAGGGTCCAGCGCATGGCTGCCTCACTAGAGACACCGGTGTGCCCTTTTGGAACTGTGACACATAAGACAGGCCTAATAGACAAAGACAGACACAGACAGACAAAAAATGTTAGCCGCTCCACAAAATTGAATTCCGTAGCCCCCCCTTACCCCAATGGCCAGCCGTCACTCCAAATCCTAAGCCCTCACCCAGGAGATTTCGTAACAGGTATCCCCTTTACCTTCTATTGAGCGCTCTGAGAGGTTTGGAAGTGGAGTGCCGGTCCGTCCATACAGGCAAGTGGCGCGTTAGGAATCTCGGTGGAACCTCCAAATTGTCGAAGTAAAAACTTCACTCTGTTTACGCGGCTAAAATATATGGTTTTATTGGCCAATAAAAGCAAAGTGAGCCAAACGTGGACCCAGCAAAGTCAGGCCCAGTAAGGCTGCTGATACAATCCGTCATAGTATCTTTATACCCTTGACCAAACAGCCTGACATCAGGGCATTCAAATACAGAAATCATCAATTAAGCTAGGAAAATAAAGCCTTATCAACAAGATGGAGGACAGGTACGAGGGAGTACCTCTCCTGTCTAAACCAGCCCAATTAACACATTCCAATAGCACATCTGTCTTGGCCTGGCACATGGGGTGATAGAAAGTTCACTCTGGCCTACATGCAAAGGCAAAAAGCTGAAATGGTTTCTGCTATACAAGATGGCTTTTAGCTAAACATATAAAATGGTTATGGCAGTCTCTACAGTATAAATGTATTTCCTCAATTTCTTAAGGGAGCACTTGGAATTAAACCAAGGACCACTCGATCTGCAGTCAAACACTCTACCACTGATGTACACCCCCATTTCCCTTGTGGCTTCACCTCAAGTCTTGGGAAATTACTCTCTGGCAGTACTGTCTGCAGGAGCAGGTGGTGCCTTGCACACATGGCGGGGGGAGGACGGCCCTCTATGGGGTTGGTCATGTGTGGTGTC
>CM064345.1:8797378-8828036 GCA_032595735.1 Pelochelys cantorii
TGGGACCACACTCCTGGGGGGGAGGGGAACTGCATGTGCTCTGGGGTCCGCGGTGGGGGGAGGGACAGGGGTTTTGCGCAATCTGGAGTCTGTGGTGGGGGGAGGGGCAGGGTTTCCGTGCGCTCTGGCGTCCGCGGTGGGGGCGGGGGCAGGGGTTGTGCGCACTGTGGTCGGTGCTGTGGGCAGGGGCTGGGGCTGCCCAGCACTCTGGGACTGGAGTGGGAAGCTGAGGCTGCCCAGCTGCTCTGGGACTTGTGGGGATGCCAGGGCACCAGGCAGCCTGGGGGCTGGTGTGGGAGGGTAGAAATCTGGGATTGGGCAGCCACCAGTGTGGGGAGGCAAGGGCAGGGCAGGGCCAGCAGCCTGGTGGGCATGGGGTTAGGGTGGGACCCTCGTTAGGATCCGGCCTGTTCCTCTTGCCGGCCTATCGGTCAAACCCACTCTCGGGGCCGTGCTACGGGGCCACGTTCCCTCTCAAGTGTTACATCCAGGTGCAAAATGACTTGCTAGGTGCAGCAGGGGGGTAGGGCATGAGCAGTGGGCTGTGGTTCATGTTGTGGCTGGGGGGCAGGCTCGGGGGCGCGGATGGGGATTGAGGATATGATTGCAGGCTGCTGCCCTTCCTGCCAGCTGAGCTGCCCTGCCCAGCATAGGCTCCATCACTCCGATTAGGGGCCATGCTAGGGACAGGGTGTGAAATGCAGCCTGGTGTTGGGGGACCACGGCCCATCCCCCTGCTCTCTCTGGGAATGGGGTGGGTCCTGAGACCCTCAGAGGAAGTAATGCAGAGAAATAGCAGAAGCTGCCTGGGGAGCAGCTGTTGGGCCCCAAATCCCAGAGCAGCTGGATACCGTGCAATGGCCTAGAGGGCTCAATCCTTTACTCCAGCTTTTAGACTGGAGGGCAGCTCTGGGGTGGGAGCATATCTGCTTTGTGGTGAATCTCTCTCCCCTCCCCGTACCATGTATTTATATATTCTCCCTCCTGGGTGCAAAAGAGCAAGAGACAGGACTTTCTCCAGGAAGAGAAACTAGAGGGAGTTTGAAATTAGAGGGGTTTACATTTATTAGGAACTGGGGAAACATTTGGGAAAGGGGAAGCCTATATAGGAAGGATGGACTCCACCTAAACCAAAACGGAACCAGTTTCCTGCACTTACATCAAAAATGTTGTAGAGCAGTTTTTAAATTAAGGGCTGGGGGAAAGCCAACAAGTGTGGAGAAGCACATGGATCAGATAGAGACTCCCTTAGGGGAAGGTCTATAAATGGAGATTCTCTATGTCCCAGACAGGGGACAGGATGGAAGATAAGATATGGGTAAGGTCGGATGAGAAACAGTCAAATGAAAGAGTCCCAATCAATCACATCAGGAGATGGCAGACAGCTAAATAGTGACAAGTTTTTAAAGTGCTTGTTTATAAAGCCTGGAAGTCTAAATAGTAAGGTGAATGAACTAGAGTGTCTTGTATTGAATGAGGATATCGATACACTAGGCATCACAGAAACTTGGGGGAATGGGGACAATCAATGGGACAATTACACCAAGGTACAAAATATATTAGGACAGAACAGGTCGTGCTGGTGGGGTGGAGGCAGTATATGTGAAAGAAAACGTAGAATCAAATAAAGTAAAAATCTGAAATGAACTAAATTGTTCCACAGACCCTTTATGGATAGCAATTCCATGCGCTAATAATATGAATACAGCAGTAGGGAAATCATCTACGGCCTCCAAAATAACTAGGAACGTTTGGGTCAAGTGAAGCCCCAAGGGGTTTTCAGTCAGTTGGTGGCACCATTTGAGATATTTAAATGTGCAATTTCATGGTGTGGTAACCGTGGGGGTCCCAGCCAAACCGGTTCAATGGGGGAGGGGCACATGTTGGTGAAGGGGGGAGGGGTCACAGCGTTGCCATCCTCACTTCTGTGCTGCCTTCAGAGCTGGTCTCAAGGCTGCAGCCACCAGCCTCACTGGCACTAGGGGAGGTCCCAAGATACAGGGTGGGTCCCTGCTACCTCAGCTGGGCACTGATGTTCTAGTCCCAGGACAGACTAACACAAGTGCCTGGCCCATTCGGGGGCCCAGAACAAGGGGCACCTGAGCCTTGACAGGGCCTCAGAGGGACTAATCCCCAAGCCCAGGCACCCAGAGCTCCAGCAGGAGCAGGGTGGGGCATGGAAGCCCAGAACCCAGCACCGAGCCCTGGCTACAGCCACGGGGGCCAGAAGCCCTGAGCCTGGATGCCCAGAGCCAAGGAAGGAGCAGGGTTGGGGGAGGGGGCAAAATGCCTGAGATTGGGCAGAAACTGCCAGGGCCAAAGCCCAGAGTCCAACAGTGGGGCTGTTCTAGCGTAGAGCTGAAGGTACCACATTCACTTCCACTCAACCTCTGGAGGGGAGTCTGAGCTCCCCAGCTGAGGAAGTCCTGGCCCCAGCCTGGCGAGCTGGCAGCTTGGAAGCCCCTGCTGCGGGCTTCTGGCTGGAGTGCTCCCAGCAGGACAGGGAGATCAGATTCCATGGGGCAGGGCTAATTTCATGACCTGGGACAGGTTCACTGCTATGAAATGACAGGGCTGTAGCTATAGAAAAAGACTGAGAGGTGATTTGATTACAGTGTGGAAGCATCTTCCTAGAGAGAAAATAATGAGCACCAAAGTGCTTCTCAGTGTAGCCAGGAAAGGCCCAACAGGAAGCAAGGGCTGCCAGAGGAAGCCAGAGATACCCAAATGAGGAGGGAAACACAAATGTTTACCAGTGAGGGAGCCTAAGCACTGAAGAAATCCCCCAGGGAAGAGGTGAATTCTCTGGTTCCTGGTGTCCTTGCATCACATCTGGGTGACTTTCTGGAAGGGGCGTTTTAGTGAATTACAAGCTATTGGGCTTGAGATGCAGGTAAGTGCGTGAAATGTCATGGGCTGTGAGCGAGGCCAGATGAGATCTGACGGCTTAGCAATCTGCGGCTCTATTAAAGAGCCGGTGTGGGGGTGGGGGGCAGGCTTTCCTGTTTTCCCGGGTGACCCACTTGCTCCCCAGAATGAAGAAAGAACAAGTGGGGTGATCCCAGGAGCAGCTCAAACATCCAAGGGAGCTGGCAAGGGGCAGACTCATTCCTGCCAGGGAAAGGGGGCTGTGGCTCGGATGTCACAAGGGCCTCTGGCAGGAACTCAGCCTATTGGGTGGAGGCAGTGAGTGGGCTGTGTCCTCGCAGAGCTGCCGTGACATCAGCCAGGCATGGCAGGGGGCAGGGCAGGGGAACCTCAGAGACCCTATGGCTTCGCTGCAGCAAGTCTGCATCTCACGGTCTCTCTTTGAGAACCAAGGGAGGTTTAGTGTGAGGAAAGTCTTCAGGAGCGTTCACCTTTCTTGTTGCATTTTGGAGAAAGCAGACGGCATCTGTGTAGAAGGTGAGAAAAAAATATCGGTTCTATTCATTTTGAATTGTGGACTCCATTTTGTAAAATGTCTTAAGAGCTGGAGTAAACAACAACTGGCTGGAACTGGTTTTTCCCACCAGTAGACTTTTTACCTCAGAAGGCTGTGCACATCTGCTCTCAATCAAATGGTTCTTTTCATGCCACTGAGGAGATAAGGATCACACACACCCCTCATAGGTGGGTGTGAACTGTGGGCTGCTGCTTGCAGGCACCAGGACGGTGCGAATCCTCAGGAAACCCAGGTGGGCAACCTAGGCCCACACAGAGGAGCAACATCTACGCTATAGTGGAGAGCAGATCCTGATCCATTAACAGCCTGATGGCAACTGCTGTGTCATATGTGTTCAAATTGATTTGTAAACCTAATTGGAGTCTGTTTTCCTTTCAGTCCTCCAGTGAGAGATACGGTATTGGCTGGGAATTTGTTTCTTCTGAGACAGGGACACCTAAATTTAAGAATTCAAAGTAAATAAATTCATTGCCTAGTCCCTGAGGTTCTTGAAAGTTCTTGAAAGTTCCCAAGATGGACACTCGGGAGCCCCAATCTCATGGCACCTGGAGAGCATTGAGGGGGAGCACTGAGGAGACCCCTCGTAGTCCTCCCCGCTTCAGGTGGAAGGCAACTGGCAGGGCTGCAGGCTTTCTCGTGGTATATGTGGGGTCTTCAGTGTGGCTGTGGCTATCTGGTTTACCTGAAAACCCCACACGCCCTGCCACGAGGATGGGCAGCCCCGAGCTGTTCGGCTGCCAGCCTCTTATGCGGGAAACCCCTGCGAGAGAGACCCTGTGGAGTCTGCCCCACAGGGAAACCCCGTTGGATCTTCTGAGGTAATTCTGGTTCTAACTGGAACTTGTTTACCTCTCTGCTGCAAAAAGGCGGGAAAACCTTTGCCTGTCAGGCCCAAAATCTTCCATTTTGTTTTTCCAAATGGATGCCCTATAATACATTTAAACATTAAACCCTAGGATTCTTACCTTTAACAACCTGGAGCTCCCACCCACCCACTCTCAGAGATGCATGGAGCACATGGTGCAACCGTCCACTGGCTATTTAAAGGGCCCAAGTCTCTGGCTGCAGTCACAGTAGCAGCAGCAGCCGGAAGCCCAGGGCCCTTATGAATTGCCAGGCCCTGAGGCAACTTTCCCTTTTGCCCCCCTTTGTCAGTGGACCTGCCCATGGGACAGTGCAACCAAAAAGGAAATGTTCCCCTTGGGCCCATTCACATGCAGCCTTCTTGTCTATTTAAAGTTCATGATAATCCCCTGGACGCTCTTGAAAGTCACGGTTACCCAAGCATCTAGCAATTCCACACTGACATACACACAAATTCCAGTTCCCAGCCTTGGCAGTAGTTTGAGAGTCTGATGGATGTCTCCTGGTTTGACCATCAGGAGAAAAATGGTTCCTCCTGGAGTTCCTTAGAGTGAATTCAGTTTTTCCACTCTGGGCACCTCTTTGTATAATGTGATTCTATCTGCGCCGACACTCTGTGTGTTCATAACTGTGTCCCCTTCTTTTCTCTTATTGGTTTGTGTCCCCTGGAAACTTAAGGGACCCCAGTTTTCCATAGGCTGGGTAAGTTCCCCTCATTCTCATTAGCATTGGTGCACAACCTGTATCATGGGACTAGACACTGTCTGAGACAGATGAGCCTTTACAGTGTTTTTATGATCTAATATTCACCTCCTGGGTAATTGTGCACAATATTATCACTTGGTGCCTCTTTTCCCATAAGCTTAGGGCATCGGGTTATTCTCTGGTCACTTATGTCAACATTTCTAGTATTTAGAGCCTAGAACAGCTAAGCTAAGGACTTGCAGGGTTCAACATACACGTTCTTGCATTTCAGCTTGTCTTACTAATGCCTAGTACTTAGTTCAGTGTCCACAGTATATTATACTTTATGTTACACTCCTCAGTATATTGTACTTTGCAATCCTACAAATGAACTCTAATTAACCTACAATTACTATAGAGTCTATGACATAATCATGACATCACACAGTGAGTGAATAATAACAAACGTCATTAGCTACACACAGCAGACTCTCAGGTAGAAGTAGAGAGGTTACAGATCATTGTACTGGCCACTGGTGCGCCCCCCCACAATCTTATGTCCGTTTCTGGTGTCACAACTGGAGACAAAGGCTGAGGAACTGGAGGGGCTTCAGGGAAGAGCCACAGGGCAGATGACAGACGAGAGCACAGGCCATGTGCTGACACAGCACAGGAGCTCTGTCACAGAGGAGGTTAAGAGATCAGCCTAGGACAGTAGTTCCCAACCTTTTCAAGCATTGGGCCCCTTTTCAATCTATTCAAATTGTAGGGACCCCCCAAACAATACAGCTGTTTGCAAACATCCCATGACTTGATAATCATTTGCAATGTAGAATAGTTCATGTTGCCTAAACAAATATAGTTGTAGTGAGGATAATGCAGCATGTCCAAATAGAAGTGTAATATATATGGCTTCTCAAAGGTGCCAGATATTTTTACTGAATAAAATTTTATTGGATCCACTGATCCATTTTTGCGAGCGGCCTAACTAAACCCTTCCGGCCGCTATAATAGCATTTGATGGCTTAGAACGGGGTGACGTATTCAAAAAAGAGAAAAAAAGTTCAGAAGTGACTGACCCATTTATAAGCAGACTCCAGGGGACAGCTGCAGCCTGGAAGCTTCAGGACAGGCTGAAGGCTGTGCAGACTGCAGAGCACAGAGCTTCTTAAGTCCCATTGGTTGCTTGCCCGTGCTGCTTCCTCAGCCCCTGTCCCCTCCATCCCCTGTCCATTCACGGACTGAGGGGGCTCTTGTGGCCAGAGGGAGCTCCTCAAGGGCAGAACTTTGGGAGGGTGGGGGCAAGGGTAGAACTTTGGCGGGGAAGGGGGGGGGGGGGCCAGCAGCTGTCCGTACCGGGACACGACTTGCTTTTGATCCCATTCTCTAGAAGCTAAGGGAGCTTGGGGAAAGTGCTTGCATGTCTTGCATGCTTGTCTCTCGTGGCTGGTGTGGGAGAGGCATGTACACCATGCAAGCACTTTCCCCTCACTTCCTTAGCGTCCGGGGAACAGGATCGATAGCAAGCCGTGTCCCGGCGCGTACAGCTGCTGTGTCCTTCCCCCCGCGCTCTGGGAGGAGCAGGGGAGAGGAAAAGAAAAATAAGGATTCTTACTTTTAAAAACTTTCCACAGACCCCCTGCAGTGCCCTTGGGGACTCCCAGAGGACCACGGACCACGGACCACAGGTTGGGATACACTGGCCTAAGGGAACAAATATCTACTCAAATGCCCTTCACTTCCAGTTGAATACCGGACACCTGGCAACCCTAGTCCCCGCCGGCTGGGAAGAGGACAGGGGTCAGGTGAAGAGATGGACCTTCCCTGCACTGTGGAGGAGGAGGAGGAGAAGGAAGACACCAGCTCCCCAAGAAGGTCCGGAGGCCCCTTCTGGGCCAAGGTGGAGGTGGCCAGGCTGCACATCTGCAGGAGGGACCCAGGTGGGGGCAGGAGCCAGGCAGGGTGGCTCAGGGGCTTCCTTCACAGGGAGCAGAGGAGCTAGGAGCCCATCCCCAAGGCCCAGCAGGAGCCACCCACCTGCTTGGCTGCTGAAGAGCCCCCAGCCTGCCCGGAGCAGGAGATGGGCGAGCCCTGCTCCGGCACGAGCAGCTCTGCCTACTCCCGAGGGGCCAGCAGCACCCCAGTGGGGTGAGAGAGCCCTGAGCCTGCAGGCTCCCCCTTTGCAGGTGTGGGGAGAGCCCAGGGAAAGGGAGTGGACTGGGGAATTGGGGGCTAGTAACACCCTGGGCCCATTGGTTTGGCAAGGCACCAGGCCTGAGCCATGTGACCCCACCGACACCAGCGGGAGTGGCACAGCCAGGCCCTGCAGCTGGGATTCAGGGTAGAGTCGGGGAGCTCCAGCCAGGCGGGCCCCTGACGGAGTTGGGGGGGGTGGCCTGGCTGCCACGGGGACCTGATGCTGATGGGGCTGAGGGTGTCTCTGGGAGGGGCCCTCTCTGCACGGGGTCCCTCATAGAAGGGGGCATTAAACCTCCCCTCTGTGCTGCACCCCCCGCAGCCATCGTCCCTCCCCTGTCTCTCCCCGGCGCAGGGACACCCAGTGCCCATCGGGAGGAGGAGGAGGAGGAGGTGTCCCTGCGGGAAGAGGCTGTTACCACTATCCATCAGCATCTCCAGGGCAGAGCTGAGGTACAAACATTCCCCGCTGGGCTAAGCTGAGTCTACCCTGCCCCTTGTTCCATCCTCCTCCTCCCTCATGAGAAGCCTGGGGACACTTCTCCTGTGTGACCTGGGACCCCAAGAGGGGGTATTTGCCCCATGCAGGCCGGGTCTCCTCTCCTCACCGGATCAGTCCTAGTTACAAACCCTACCTGGACAGGACCATACTGACCCTGCGGCTGTGGAGAGGTCCCTACCTAACAGACTCTCTCTCTCTCCCACCCCTACTCCTAGTGGGTGCAGGACAGGGCCAAGCAGCTCCGCTTCCTTGAGGCGATCCTTGCCCTGTGCTTCTCGGCACAGAAGCGGGGGCAGGACACCCTGGAGCCATGCTGCTCCAAAGCAGCCCTCGTGGGGAGCATTGTGGTGAGTGGGACCCCGCACCCGGCCCCTGGGAGGAAGAGAGGCCTCCCCTGGGCCAGTGGGGGAGAGAGCAGGGCCAGAGGAGGAAGTAGAGGATGCGGGTTCCTGGGGCTGAAGGCTGGGGAGCAGGGAAGGGGAAGTTGGGACACTGATTGGGAAGGACACCGTAGGGCAGGCGGGGCAGCAGAGGGGAGGGAGGGAGTTAGGTGGAAGGGTGGGAGGAATGGGGGGCCTAGCTGGTTGGGGGGTGACAGTAGCTGTGTCTGCAGCACAGTTTGGCCCCTCCCTGGGAAGTGCCTGTGGGCCAGCGGGGCCTGAATCTCATATGTGGGTTTGTCTGCGTGGGCCCTGCCAGGAGCTGATTGAACACCTGCCCCTGGAGTCCGAGCCCAGCTGCTTCCTCTCCAGCTCCCTGGCTGCAGTTTGCTAGCTCAGGTACCGGGAGCCCCCCCATCCACCCGCCCTAACCGTGCCCCGGTGCCAGCCATCACAGACCCTCCCCCGCCGAGGTTACCCAACTGGGACTGTTTGCGTCCCCGGCAGTGGAGAGGGGACGATTCACTCTTCCCTGGCTGGGGGCTTCATTTCTCTCCAGCACCATCACAGTGGCCTTAGGGAGAGGCTCATGGGAGGGAGCGGGTCATGTCAGAGGGCAGCAGGGTCCAGTGGTGAGATCAGGGGACAGGGCCTTATTCCAGTTCTGCCCCTGACTGGCTCTGTCATTTCAGCCAGACCACTGTGCTCCTTGGCACCGTGTCTGGTGGAGCTGGCCTGGGCCTAGTCTCCATGTCCCCTGGCAGTGCCAGGCCGCTCTGGTGCTGCCCGTCTAAGACGGCTCCTCTCTCCTGTCAGCAAACTGAAGCCGCCACTGGGGATGGAACTAGAATCCCGCCTCCTGCACACTGCCCTGCATGGTGTGTTCTCCATGGGCACCGGGAGGGGCACTGCACGCCTCTAGGTAGGTCACCATCTGACTTCTCTGGGCCAGGAGCAGGAGGGGCCTCTGGTGCCTGCTCCTTCGGTTTGATGGAGCTGCTGAGAACAGGGGAGGGGTGCGCAGAGCTGGACACAGGCCCGGGTGGGGGGTAACAAAGTGTCAGAGAGGCCGCTTCCCTGCAGAGGGGATTGTGTTACCCTCCATGGCTCCTCCTGGCCTCCCTCCTCATTCCGTGCTCTGCTGCTGGGACTTTGTTCGGGTGCCTAGCTCCCATCCTGTGCAGTTTGGCTGGCCCAAGCCCTGCTGGGAACTGGGCCCTGTGCAAAGAACTGCTAAGGGCCAGAACTGAAGAGCCAGCAGGGGTCTGGCCATGAACTCTTGCTAAGTGTCCCTGGAGGGACCTCAATGGGTGAGGCCAGGATGTGTCTTTGGGGTCGTGCCAGGGCTCCCAGAGAAGCCCCTTAATTGTGTCCTGACTGGTGTAGCCCCAAATCCCATGACTGATGGGGGCTCCCTCTCCTTGCAGGCTCTCCACAAGACCTACACTGAGAGCCTGGACACCATGCTCGGGAGCCTGCTGACACAGACCCCCACCACCGACAAGCTGCAGCACTTCTTGGAGGTGAGCAGAAGGGGAGTGTCAGAGAAAGGAGGACTCCAAAGAGATGCACCTGAGCTCTTATCTGGTTCTCACTCCTTTCACCCAGCATATCAGGGCACCAAATGAGGAGTCCACACACAAAATTATAAAGGAAACTAAACTTTATTGTCTATAGGGTAGAGAAGATAAAAAGGACTAGGGAAGGACAGAATAAGTGGGTCTGGCAACTGCGGGAGTCGCACACAGCAGCAGGCACACAGAGGAGGGTAGCCGACGTTAGGCCTCCTGTCTTACCCAGCTCCAGGGAAAGCTGACGTCAAGTCTCCCCTCCGGATGGCAGGGATCGGGAACGATTCAGTGGCAGTAGGAGCTGAGGCTGGGCCCTAACTCAGACCCCACCCTGGCCCCTTTGCGCCGTCTCGGGTGTGTGTTAGCCCTGTCTCATCCGACGAGCCGTGCGTACGAGTGTGCTCCCCAATAATCAAATACCCCGTCTGATGTTACCCCACCTTACTCACAACTGACACTCCCAGCAGCATTCATTGCACCCTGCCAGTGAGACGGCTGGAGGAAGAGAGCCCTGAGCACCCTGTAGTCATGCACTCCTGTTGCCTAGCAACACTTTCCCGCTCTTTCCCTGTTTTCCTGCCTTTTCCTTGAGCAAGGAAGAAGAAGACTAATCAAAATGGAGGCTCGCCTGTTGTTTTTAACAAAATAAAATGGTGAACCCACAAATAAACAACTTAAACCATTTCAGATGAACTGATTACTGAAAAGGTCTAACATTAATAAAGAAGCCCACATTAACAACCTCAACTTCCATCCACTGGGGCGGCTCTTGCCCTGACACGCATGGACAAAGTGGTGGCTGCAGGAGCCAAATGCCACCCTTCAATAGCTCAGCTGGCAGAGTGCAGGACTGTAGTGGGGGCTCAGCAAGTTATCCTTAGGTGGCTGGTTCAACTCTGGCTCAAAGGAGAGCTTCTTTTCCCTGTCCTGGCTGAGGCAGGGCAAGAGAAGAAAGGCAGGGCATGCTGGGCCTTAGGGGGAGAAACAAGGTGCTTCCAGGGAAGCTGCTGAAGGGGAGGAATTCTCAGCCTCTCAGCGGGCCGGGGGCATAGCTGTGATAATATAAAAAGCCCAGCTCTAGAGGTTCAGGAAAGAAAGCGCCCAGCCAAGCTCTGGGACTGAAGCAGGGGCCTTTAGATCTTCAGTCTAACATGCTCCCAACTGAGGTACCTCAGCAGCAGCTGCCCAGGTGCTTTGGTCACCACCTCAGATGACTGGGGAGAGTCTCTCAGCTGTAGCACACAAGAAGGAAGCTGTTGCAAGGGGCCCTGTGAGGCAAGATGAGTTTTACCTGCTTCCCTCAGCTTGACTCACTTGCTGCCCCATTCTGGCCTGGAGTCACCCTGTCTAGGCAGGGGTCAGCACGGGCCCAGAGCTTGGCACATCCAGTGGGTGAGGGGCTACAAGGGGGCAGCTTAGAGGAAGCCAAAGCACAGAGCAGCCCCACTGGGATGGCTTAGGCACACGGCTGAGCAGCCTCGCAAGGGGAAGGGGCAGAAAAGGGTCAAACTACCATCTTTCAATCCACTGTCACACCACTCACCTCTCCTGGGTGTCAGAGCATCTGGGGGCTGCTCCGCCCAAACCAGACAGTGATGCAGCAAGAGCCTGTGTCTGGGATTCACTCCTTGGCCCCGGCATGACAGAGGTTGTTGACAGAAGCCCTGTGGCGGGAACTTGCATGAGCCAGAGGAGTTAGGCCAGTCACCTCTGGGAGCAAGGATGAGGAGTGTCCAGCTCACGACTGCCCTGTCTGTGTTAATCGGTATTTACCCAGGCTATGTCTACCCTCACAGCTTCTTGCGCCAGAAATATGCAAATGAGGCTAAGCGTGGAATATCGCCGAGCCTCATTTGCATACCTAATGAGCCGCCATTTTTGTAGAAGAGGCTCTTGCGCCAGAAGGAGCTGTCTACACTGTCCCTTCTTGCGCAACAAAAACCCTCTTGAGCAATGCTGTTATTCCTGAAAAGTAATCGGTGTAACGGCATCGCGCAAGAGGGTTTTTGTTGCGCAAGAAGGGGCAGTGTAGACAGCTCCTTCTGGCGCAAGAGCTTCTTCCGCAAAAATGGCGGCTCATTAGGTATGCAAATGAGGCTCGGCGATATTCCACGCTTAGCCTCATTTGCATATTTCTGGCACAAGAAGCTGCGAGTGTAGACATAGCCTGGGTAAATACTGATCAACAACCTGGCACCAAGTCTAGTTTGTGCCATTGATTGTTCTAGGGCAGCAGCCATAAAATATCTGAACTGCCCAGGAGCTGGGCCTGTTCCCTGCACATCAGGGAGGAATTGGTGCAAAGCAGCCTAGGGAGGCTGTGCAGGGAGCAGCCAATCAGCTCACAGGAAAGGGAGCTGCAGGGCAGCAGAGGGGCTGTTGTTGCAGGGAGAGGGTCCTGGGTCCTTAGAGGGCTGCAGGAAGGTGGCGCCTCTGGCAGGGAAGCTGCTAGCAGGGACCAGGGGAGCTAGAGAGAGCTCCTGCCTGGCCTCTGGGGCTTGCCGGATTCAGGCCCTGGGAGGAGAGCGAGGAAGGTGCTGGGGCTCTGGGGAAGTGGCCCACGGAACTGAAGCAGCAATGGTGGCTGTAGGAGCAAGAAAGTGACCGAGGCATGGGGCTGGTACTTGAACCAAAGTGAGAGTTATACTAGGAGTAATAGACAGGCCCTGTCAAAGCAAAGGTTTGCCTGCCAGCCCATGTCTCTGGGCGCTAGGGCGGCTCGCACCAACAAAAGCACACGCAGTAGGTAAATACATTCCATCCGCACAGTGCAGGGACTCCCAGCTGAGTGCACCATGGAATAGTTTGAACCCACCAGAGTGACAGCAGCCCAACGGGCAGTGAGAGCTTTGGAGGAAAGTACAAGGGGAGGTACCAAACGTGCCATTAGTGCATAAGATGGTACTTTCCGTGTGTATTGCAGATGGTTCATTTCTGTCTGTAAATATTGGGCTGCCTCACGTAACTCTTTGGCCAGCTTAGGTGGGGATAGTGACATCCATGCTACTGACTGAGCTGAAGCTATTGGCTGGGTACAAATATGTAGGGTCTCAGAGGCCATCTGGCTCCCGACAACTGTTAATGTGCTTTGTTCAGCAATAAACCCGACTCAGGCGCCTTTGTATCTTTTCTGTGCTCTTTGAGGGCTCTGGTGAAGTCTATTACACTAGCTACCTGTGCAGAGCTAGCAGGATACACTGAGGGAGCACACGAAAACGCACGTAGCCGAATGTTTATCATCACTGACAGCAGGAGATCTGTCAGGATGCCCCACCAGTGAATCCTGAATTTACTGTATCGCTGTCCTGGACTACTACAGTGTCTGCCCCTGGATTGGGACCCAGAATCAGGTGTGTGTGGGGAGGAGGGTCCCAGCTACTTGGATGGTCCCTGCCCTTGAGAGAGGGCACCCAGATTGTGGCACCAGTGAGTAAGGAATAAAGCAAACTGGGCAGTACTTGGATGGAGGTGGGTTTATGGGGGGCAAAGCAGCAACAGAAGGACACAATCAGGTGAGCAAAGTACTCCCTAGGGCAAGCAGCAGGAGGTGCCGTGTGGTCACTGAATCCCACTACAGGCCCTGGGGAATCAGAGACCCTCCCACTACAAGCAACAGCTGGGGAGCAGAGGTGACCAGGGCACGAATACACTTCTAGTGTCCCTTTGCAGCAGGCAGAGCCCAGCCTGCAAGGACTGCCCTTGACCCCAGGTGCAACTCAAAACCACTGTCTCTGGCTTCAGAAGCCAACAGCTTGTCTGTTAGGCCACTGGGGTCACAGTGAAAAACTCCCGTAGAACATAAATTCTCTCTCCCAAACGGCCCTCGCCTGTTCCTGCCCGCTGGGAAAGGCCCCGCAGCAGTCTCAGAGCCGCGGACAGGGTGGGGCTGCCCAAATGCCACTGGCAGGATTTGCATCCCCCGCCCCAGCTGCCCCAGGCTAAAGGTGGGATCTCTCGCGCTTGCCCCCCACCGAGGCCAGACTGGGAAAGGCCCCGCAGCTCCCAGCCAGGCTCTGCCGAAGGGAATCACTCGGGGCTTCCCGCTCCCTGCGTGTTGGGGGTTCCCCGCTTTGCCCCAGAGCCCAAGGGTGCGAGGGGGAATCTCCAATAGTTGCCCAGAGACACTGGTGAGGGGGAATCTCCCAAGATCCCCAGCCCCCGCAGCTCCCTGGTGAGGGGTTTGAATCTCCCTCAGTTTCCCAACCCCACAGAAAGGAGAGCACACAGTGGCTTCCAGCACCGTTGGCGGGGGGAGAAACCCCCCCACACACACCTCACTTGCTGCCAGCTGGGGCAATAACCCGCCTGGCTGTTCCCGAGTCCCCATGGGGGGGGGGGTCCCCAATGGCCACAGGCAAGCAAAATATCCCCCACGCACACCCTACTGCACAGGCCCACGGGCAAGTGGAAGGAAATGCCCTGCAGCTCACCACCACCATTGAGGGGGACCCCAGTGCTCCTTCGCCACTGCAAGCAGCTGGGCAGCCCTGCCAGGGTTTCGGGTTCCCCGGGCTCCGCAGCACTGCTGGCCTGGGCCTGTTCCACCCCCCGACCTTGCTCAGCCCCCACCTCCCTCTGCAGCCCCACTACCCACGCTGCCTGGCCCAGGCTCCCTGGCAGGCTGCGGGACAGGAGCCAGTGGCTGCAGCTGTCAGTGCTGGGCAGCGCTGCCCTGTGCCACAGTGACCTTTGCCGGGCACTCGGGGAACTGCAGAGCTCCCGGCCGGCCGGGCTGCAGGGGTGGCTCAGAAGAAACGCAGTGAAGTTGCCCCAGGGGCAGGGCTGGGAGAGTCGTGCCAGGGGTGGGGCATCATGGCAGGGGGCGGTTCCAAGGAGGCTCCTCCCGAATCTCGGGTCTGAGCAGTGCAGCCAGCGGCAGCTGGGCAGCATCAAGCCCAACCCCCCTGCTCTCTGCTGCTCCCTCAGCTACCAGTGACCCAGCCCCACCCAGACACCTCTGAGTTCCTTAGTCCTGTGGATAATGGGGACTCCCTGCCCCCAGTGCCTGCGACACCTCTCAGCCTCTCTGCACCCCGGGGTGCTTGGGATCCCCCACGTGCAACCAGCTCCCTGAGAGACCTTGAGACTCCCCCTCCCCCCCACCCCCGCAGCCCTCAGGGCACCCTGGGTCCACTGAGCTGCCCCAGCTCCTGTGAGCCTGGAACCCCCACCAGTCTGGGGAGCCTGGAACCATGACACACACACGCACACACACCCCATTCTCCAGGGCTTGTTGGGAGAGGCAATGAAGGCCTGGGCTGCATCCAGCCAAGCTGCGGCCAGGTGAGGCCCGGCCTGATGCTGCTCAGTTTGGAGGAGAACAGAGCGGCTCAACAGCGGGGGTGACTCTGGAGTGGGATGCGCCAGAGGGGTCTGTCTGGGACCCAGGGGGTCCAGCCCAGACAGTGCCCTGTCCTGAGAGGCAGAGGGGAGGTTTGGGTCAAAAGCACCAGTGCCCTGAGGGGTCTGGTCTGGGTGTGACTGCAAAGGGGTGTGGCCGACTTTGGGGGAGCCCTTCTGGGAAGGGAGGTGGGTCTGGGGCAGTTTGGGGAGGGGTTGTTCTCACACTGTTGACTCTTATTTTTCTTGTGGCCCACTCTGACCCCTAGATCCCTTTCTGCAGTGCCCCATCCTAGGCAGTCACTTCCCATTGTGTGTGTGTGAAACTGATTGTTTCTTCCCCAAGCGGAGCACTTTGCATTTGTCCCTATTAAACATCGTCCTGTTTACTTCAGACGAGTGAAGCATCAATAACTTCTCTCTGAGGGTATGTCTACACTACAGCACTATTTCGAATTAACTTAATTCGAAATAGTTAATTCGAATTAAGCTAATTCAAAATAACACATCTATACACAAAAACTATTTCGAAATAGCGTTTTGCTATTTCGAAATAGCGCGTCCACACTGAGTGGACCCTGAACCAAAGTTAAGGCTGGCCGGAACCAGTGCCGGCAGGGCATCAGGTTGGGACTTAGTGTGTGGGGCTGCTGCCTGAGGCTAACTGAGCTCCGTGCTAAAAGGGATCCTACCCCCACCCAGGACAGACAGTTCTCAGGGTTCCCCGCTTGCTTGTCTACCTCAATGAGGGACAGCAAAGCAGTCCTATCTTGGAGTGCCCTGAGTGCCCACACTCGGGATACCACAGCACTCGGCCACATGGAGCCAGAGCTGCCCCTGGGCACGCCGGTGTGTCTCGTGGGGTCGTTGCCATCAGACCAGCTGCACTTGCTGCAGGCTGCCATCCGGGGGTCCATCGGGGGGCCGTCAGGATCCAGGAGGCCCTGAGGGAGAGCGTCCACCCCGAGGAGCCCTCAGAGCCTCCCCGGTCCTCCCCACCGGGGGTTCGTGCCCCATTCCTCCCTCACGTCCTTCCACTTACCCCTCCCTAGCCCCCCTTCCTGATGTCAAATAAAAGACACGTATGTTCAAAAATAGAAACTGGGTTTATTGAACAAAACTGGGGGAGGGGGGGATGGACCTCTGGGGAGACTGGGAAAAGGAGGTGGGAGAGGGGATGAGAGAGGGTGGAAGAGGGGAGGGGGAAACCTGGGAGGAGGGAGCTGGAAGGGGGAAGCAAGGGGAAGAAGGGGGAGGGGAAGCTCAGGGCTCAGGGTTGGGGGTCTCACCGGACCAACCTGACTTTCATGCAAACCTGCTCCTGGGTTTGCATGTGGCCTTTGGTGGCCAGGCTGGCAACTATCCTACCATAGACGGCCGTGTTCCTCCGTCTAGGGCTGAGATCATGGAAGTTGGGGTCATCTCCCCAAACCTGAATAAGGTCCATGATCTCCACCCTGGACCAGGAAGGTGTCCACCTTCCTCAGCCCCTGTCAGGCTCCTGCGAGCTGGCAGACTGCTCCTGGAGAGCGGTGGAGGGTTGGCTGCAAGTGGCTTGCTGGCTCATGTTTTGGGGCCACTGGGTCAGGGGCCCCGGTGGCCACTGCTGGCTCTGGGCTGGCAGGCTTGGAGCTGGCACAGGCACTGTGCCAGGGTCTACCCCTTCAATGTATCCGGGGCTGAGGGAGAGGAGAGTAAGCTTTCCTGGTTGTGCCCAGAGTGGCCACCAGGACTCTCTGGGAAGGGCTGGAGGCCCCCTATTTCAAATTAAGTGTCTACACAGCACTTAATTCAAAATAGCTATTTCGAATTTGGCATTACTCCTTGTAGAATGAGGTTTACCAAATTCGAAATAAGGGCTCCACTATTTCGAATTTATTTCGAAATAGCGGTTTGCCTGTGTAGATGCTATTAAAGTTAATTCGAAATAACTGCTGTTATTTCGAATTAACTTTGTAGTGTAGACATACCCTGAGAATGAAGCTCCAGAGGGCAGCTGAGTGAGTCTGTACAGGATAAACTTAAAAAACAAAAACTGGTCTGGTAACACTTTATAGACTAACAAAACATGTTAGTCTATAAAGTCTAACTTTAGTCTATAAATTGCTACCAGCCCACAAAACATGTAGATGGTATCATGAGCTTTCGCGGGCACAGCCCACTTCTTCAGATGAGTGTTGAGTTTAGGATGTGCAGACCCAAAATAAATAGGGGAGAAAGGGGAAGAAAAAAAGGAGGGGGGGCAGGAACAAGGAGCAGAGGTTATGAAAAAATCAAAGGGAAAAACAGGAAGGCAGAAGGGTCATCAGTAAGCATCTGAAGATTGGCCAGTAAAACGAAGCAGATAAGAATCAAAGTCAATAGATGGGGGGGGGAGGGGTTTACTAACACAGGAATCTACACAAAGAGCTGTTTGCACTTCATTGAATGTTAGGTTGGTAATGGCCCAGCCGCCCCTCATCCCTATTGAATCCATTAGGATTCATCTGAACTTGCAGATGAACTATAATTCCAACATTTCCCTGTGTATTTGGCTGGTAGAGTTTGTTTGTGACAAGGTGGCCACCTGGAGATCTGTTAAAGCGTGATTTTAAAGAGAATGGTTATCTAGCCGATTATGCACCCACTCATCTAGGTTGTATTTCCCTCGTTTATTGATAAGAAGGCCATGTGAGACCGTATCAATTGCTTTACTAAAGTCCAGGTATACCACATCCACCTATTGCCCCTTATCCACAAGGCCTCTTACCTTATCAAAGAAAGATGTCAGATTGCTGTGACATGATTTATTCTCTACAGATCCATGCTGGCTGTTACCTGTCACTTTATTCTCTGCCAGATGTTTGCAGATGAATTCCTTAATTGTTTGCTCCATTATCTTCCCTGGCACAGAAGTTAAGCTCACTAGTCTGTAGGTTTCTGGGTTGTTCCTATTTCTCTTTCTATAGGTGGGCCCTATATTGCCGTTTTTTAGTCCTCTGGAATCTCTCCCGTCTTCCATGACTTTTTAAAGATAATAGCTAATGGCAGGACCGGCCTGAGCCATTTTGACGTCCCGGGCCCCAGGCGCGTGGCGCCGCCCCTGTGGTGCGTGGCCCCGCCTCCGGGCACACGGTGCATGCACGGGCCCGCTCCCGGGACGTGCGGCCCCATCTCCGGGCGCACGATGCGTTCAAGGGCCCGCCCCCAGGGCGCATGGGCGGACGCACGGTGCATGCGCTGCCCAGTCGGCCTGGGCACCGCCGATGGCGCGCAGCCCGGGGCTGCCCAGGGCGGGCTGCGCCTGGCCACATAGGGCCCTGCAGCCACGGGGGGAAGGGCGCTGCTGGCCCTTCCCCCCCTGCCCCGTTAACACGGCCCCTGCCCCGGGCAGCTGCTGCACCCCGCCGGGAGCCAGGCGCCCCCGTAGGTTGGTGCCCTGGGCAGCTGCCCGGCTAGCCCACCCCTTAGTCCGGCCCTGGCTAATGGCTCAGATGCTTCTTCTATCACAGTGGTTCCCAACATTTTCCAGATGGGGATCCATTTTGACAATTCAGGAAGACTTGGTGACCCAGGCAATTCAAAAAACGTGTGAATGGATCCTTAAGAGCCATCTGGGGAGACACCTGGTGACCCTTTTGAAAGGCAATGGAGACCCATATTTGGGTCCCGACCCATAGGTTGGGAAATCCTGGCTCCTTGAGTGTTCTCGGATGCATTTCATCTGGCACCGGTGACTTGAAGACACCTACCCTCTCTAAGTCATTTTTAACTTCTTTCCCCTTTTTATCTTCTAAACCTGCCCCATTTCCACTAGCAGTCGCTATGTTAGGCATCCGGTCACCACCAACCTTCCTGGTGAACATCGAAACGAAGAAGTAGTTTCTCATCTCTGCCATTTACAAGTTTCCTGTCATTGTTTCTCCCTCTTCACTGAGCAAGGTACCTACCCTGCCCTCGGTCTTCCTTTTGCTCTGATACATTTGTAGAATGTTTTCTAGTTACCTTTTCTGTCTCTGCCACTACACTCCTGAGCAGAGGTCTCGATTCCCTCTTCACACCCGGGGTCTCTGCAGTGGTTTTTACTCTGAATGGGCAGGATGAAATCACCTTCTCAAGGATGTCAGTCCCCCCTAGAACACTGAATGCAAACGAGGGGTCCGTTTCATTTCAGAACAAATTAATCAGGCCCCAGGTGTATGGGCTCCATCCAGCCAGTGCAGATCAGGTCTCTTGGCAGTAGCAGCCACTTTGAAGGTCCTAGAGCTCCAGGCATAGCCCTTTCAGGAAAGTGATTAGGAATAGTCAGCATGGATTCACAAAGGGCAAGTCGTGCCTGACCAATCTGATTAGCTTCTATGATGTGGTAACTGGCTCTGTGGACATGGGAAAGTCAGTGGATGTGATATACCTTGACTTTAGCAAGGCTTTTGATATGGTCTCCCACAATATTCTTGCCAGCAAGTTAAGGGAATGTGGATTGGATAAATGGATGGTAAGATGGATAGAAAGCTGGCTAGAAGGCCGGGTCCAGCGGGTAGTGATCAATGACTCGATGTCAGGATGGCGGTCGGTTTCTAGCGGCGTGCCCCAAGGTTCGGTTCTAGGACCAGTTTTGTTCAATATCTTTATAAATGACCTGGATGAGGGGATGGATTGCACCCTTAGCAAGTCTGCAGATGACACTAAGCGAGGGGGAGAGGTAGATACGCTGGAGGGCAGGGACAGAGTCCAGAGTGACTTAGACAAATTGGAGGATTGGGCCACAAGAAATCTGATGAGGTTCAACAAGGACAAGTGTAGAGTCCTGCTGTGACGACATGTCGGGGTCCCCCGACTCCTGCCCCCCCGTAGTGGTACGAACAGACTCCACCAGCCAGTAGAATAGAGGGAGTTTATTGCTTCTCCAGGATACAGCACAGCATAGATGTAATCTGGTTACAGGGCCAGGCCTAGGATGCCTCAGCTCGTCTTGGGATGGGGGAGACTGGGCCCCTAAATCCCAGCCCCCCTTTGCTCAGGCTGCTTCCTCCATGATTCCAGACAGAAACTAACTCTTCCTTCCAGCCCTGCCCCCAGCCAGGGCTCCACTCCCCTCCTTCCCATTGTTCCGCTCCCTGGGGGATAACTCGTTGGACAGGTTGAGAGACCCTTTGCATAATGACTCATCCCCTGTCCTGCTGGGCCGTGCTACAAACAGCCACCAGTGGGGGCCACTCACAGCCCACCGCCCAGCATAGCAACCAGCAAGGTACCAGCACTACATCACACCTGCACTTCGGACAGAAGAATCCAAAGCATTGTTACAGGCTGGGGAACAACCAGCTAAGCAGTAGTTCTGCAGAAAAGGACCTGGCGGTTACACTGGATGAGAAGCTGGATATGAGTCAACGGTGTGCCCTTGTAACCAAGAAGGCTAATGGCATATTAGGTTGCATTAAGAGGAGCATTGCCAGCAGATCCAGAGATGTGATTATTCCCCTTTATTCGGCTCTGGTGAGGCCACATCTGGAGTATTGTGTCCAGTTCTGGGCCCCCCACTACAAAAAGGATGCGGACGCATTGGAGAGGGTCCAGCAGAGGGCAGCCAAAATGATTAGGGGGCTGGAGCATATGAGCTATGAGGAGAGGCTGAGGGAGTTGGGTCTGTTTAGTCTGCAGAAGAGAAGAGTGAGGGGGGATTTGATAGCAGCCTTCAACTTCCTGAAGGGAGGTTCCAAAGAGGATGGAGGAAGGCTGTTCTCAGTAGTGACGGATGGCAGAACAAGGAGCAATGGTCTCAAGTTGTGGTGGGAGAGGTCCAGGTTGGATATTAGGAAAAACTATTTCACTAGGAGAGTGGTGAAGCACTGGAATGGGTTACCTAGGGAAGTAGTGGAGTCTCCATCCCTAGAGGTATTTAAGTCTCGGCTCGACCAAGCCCTGGCTGGGTTGATCTAGTTGGGATTGGTCCTGCCTAGAGCAGGGGGCTGGACTTGATGACCTCCTGAGGTCTCTTTCAGCTCTATGATTCTATGATGCAGGTCTCCCCACCCTTTTCCACTTCTTAGGGTTCCAGGTGAAAGGCACCAAATGTTTCCCCTCCGTGAGCTCTGGACAAAGGCCCTTTTCCTGTGGGCTCAGGGTTGAATCTTGTGCAGGGTTACTGGGTCTTATACCAGAGAAAGAGCCTTGCACAGCCATGCCTGACTTAATTGCTATTAACTGTCCCCAAACCAGAGTGCACATGCTGCACAGACAGCTCCCCACGGCCAGTCAGTTGATTCCCAAAGAACTTGCTTCGGGACCCCAGTTTATACAGCAACACTCAAGTCCTGCTCAGAGATGCTTGAAGCCAGCGGTTCCCAACCTTTTTTATAGCACGGAACAGCAAACCCATTCACAAACATTTGGTGGATTAGAAACCTTTTATTTGCATATTTGCTATTTGAATATACATATATGCAAATAAAATGTTACCACTCCACCCTGAACAGCCAGCTTCAGCTCCGGCACTTGCTATGTGGCGGGCAGTTGCCCAAGCTGAAGCCAGCTGTTCATGGTGGCTCTGGCCGGGTACACGTCCACTCCCTGAGCCCCCCAGTACAGCCATAACCCTAGAGCCCCCGCATCCCTCCACTACTCCCCAGCGCCGGCTCCTGACCCCATAGTCCCCTGGGCTCCCAGTGCCAGCCTACCACCCTCAGAGCCCCCCAGGGCCAGCCCCCAGTGAGGAAGTGGGGAGTTTTGGAAGTTCAAAGGGGGGTTGCATGCAGAGGGGGCACTCAGTGCCCGGATGTTACTGGTTTAATTTGACAAGGGGAGAGGGAGTTTTTTGTTTCAGGGAACAGCCCAGAACTGGAGCCCCGGTGTCCTGGTGACCGGCCGGCCCTGCTGAGAGGACAAAGCCAGTTCCGGCCCGACAACAGACAATGGGCTGCAGAGGGGAGACCTCGGTAGAGGGGAGATCTCGGCGACTGACCCAGCTGGTCCCAGAGAGGAGAGAACATTGGATGCAGGAGAGGGGAGGCAGAGAAGAGAGGGACTCAGGGACTTTTGTTACCTGGAGAGAGACAATGGACTGACGAGGGGTTGTTGCTGAGGGATGTGAGAGGCTCTACTGGGAGACTGGGCTTGTATCTGAACAGAGGGCAGAGCAGGAAGAACTTACTTGGCTGCAGGGGAGACTGACATGCTGGACTAAGGGGGGCCAGGTCTAGATCCTTTGCTGCATTCAAAGCTCAGTAAACCCTCCTGTTTTGTGCTGGCTGAGAGTTGTTCTGGTCTAGAGAACAGGCTGGCACTACTCCCTCGGGGGGAGGAGAGGGGAGGCTCTGGGGGTCCAGAGGGAGTGGACCCCCCGTGGTGGCACACGACGGAGGAAGGTGTGCTGAAGGCCCTTAGAGGCACCATCCCAGAGGTGGAGAAGCAGACCCCCCAGATGAGAGTGGGCACCCCAAGAGAGGGTCGCCACACTGGAATAGACTCCCTGAGAAAGGGTTGTCACACTGCCACTGGACTGGAGTGGGTTCCCCGAGAAGGGGCTGCTGCACTGAAGAGGGGGGTCCCACCCAGGGACGGATGAGCCGAGTGTGGGCACGACCCTCCCACAGTCACCTCTGCCCAGTCTCACAAACAAAGATGCTGAGAGACACCTTGAGCTAGCTCATGTTCTTGGGTCTGGCTAGCTGAGGAGAGAGACCCCCCATGTTTATACATTCCCATGTTTAACCCGCCAAGAACAACGCAGAGTCTATAGCAGAAATCGATTTATTGATACAGGCAAGCAGATGATTTTTTACAGGGACAGTTTTTACATTCAGTCTGAGTACAAAATGGCTTTCTTAATCAACACACTAAAAGGAAAAGCTCTGTGTGCCACATGTTGTGTATGTACTAGGGATGTGAATATGCATGTAATTAAGTTATGCTATTACATGCAGGGGGCAGGCAGCTTCCAGATTTCACTCCACACTGCTGCCTCTGGATGGGAGGCAGCAGCACAGGGTGGGGGGGGCAGGCGGCTCCACTAACGTGGGTACATGCGGGACACTGGTTAAAAAGCCGGCACCCCAGATGAACTAGCTCCTCCCTTCCTCCCGCCCTGTGCTACTGCCTGTGAAAGAGAGGCACCGTTGCACAGGGTCAAATGGTCCTGCAGGAGCTGGTATATGCGGGGAGCTGCCTTGAAAGCTGCCTCTCTGGGTGCACCAGCTCCCACCTGCCCCGCAGAGGCAGTGCTGGGGGAGGGAGCTGCCTGTGACCGTGCACGTTAACCGATGAGCCAGGGCTCATGGGGTAACCGCGTCTACGTTTGCACTTTCACATCCCTAGTGCACACACACTCTGCCCATTGTAACAGACTGGACTGGAAACGTCTCCTTGTGCTGCCTGTGAATCCCTGTGCAGGGCTCAGGGCTGCAGTGCAGAGATTTCCCTTCCCAGCCCCAAGGCTGCCGACATGGGGCAGAGGCTCTCGGGAGGTGAGAAGTGAACCGGGATGTGCGGGGGCTGCTCACTGGTTCTGGGTAGCCAGTGGAGCCTGGAGGAGCCCTCCGCTGTCGTGGGCCGGGGTCTGCTCAGCCCCGCGGGGCCCAACACAGGCAGGTGCTGCTCCGGCTGGGCTGGAGTAACCCCTGCCTGCGAGGGAGGGGGAAGATGCTCCAGCCCGGCCTCAGGGGCTGGGGGAGCTGGTCCCGCCCAGCCGGGCTGCAGCGCCCACTGGCTGCTCCTTTCATCGATTAACTGGTTAAACAGGATTTTCAGTCCCAGTGAGGCACCTCTCCCCGGCAGCCCCAAAGTGGAGCTGTCTGGCCGGGGCAATAGCGCCTCTCCCTGCTGGCCCAGTGCAGAGCTGGCACACCCAGGTAGAGACACCACTGCTGCCCTCCCCGCCCAGCCTGGAACTGCCCCCGCTGGGGGGAATAGTTACCCACAAGCCACTCTCAGGGCAGGTGCTACCGCCATGGAGAGGTGACTCTCACCTGCCCTGAGCTTCTGCAATGAGCCAGGGCTGGGGGGAGTCCTCTCTGCTCATCAGCCTGCACCCCATACGCTCCATCCCCAACTGCGCCCCTGAGCCTGCCCCCCAGCCAGAACATGTACCGCAGCCCACTGCCAATGCCCTATGCCCCCTGCCTCACCTAACAAGTTGTTCTGCACCTGGACGTAACAACTGAGAGGGAACATGGCCCCGTAGAGCCGCCCCAAGACTGGGTTTCACCAATGGACCCATGGGCCAGCAACACAAACTCAGGAGCGTGCCGTGACTGCGGGTCTGTCCCCAGCGACTAGACAAACTCTCAGCTGTTACCCAGTTAGGCTGGCGAGTTGTCAGTCCGATGGGGGCAGATGTCCCCGGCAGAGTGTCCCATCTGGAAATGGGTCATAGAACGTCTCTGAGGACTCCTGTGCCCGCCCTCCACCAGTCATGGTGGCCCCTGCCCTTAGGACCAGCGAGGGAGGGGACTGCACCAAATGGGGGAAGTGCCGTGTTGCGGGGTCCTGCCCACAAGAGGTCCTGTGACCCCTCCCAGGAGTCTCCCCACCATCCCCTCCAAACCAGAGAGGGTCACCCCCCTCAGGTGGGGGGGGGGTGACCCTCCCTGGTTGGGAGAGGATGGAGGGGAGACTCCTTGGAGGGTCACAGGACCCTCTTGAGGAAAGATCCTCACACCATGGCACTTCCCCTATTTGGTGCGGCCCCCCTGCCCTCGTTGGTCCTGAGGGCAGGGGCCACCATGTCTGGTGGAGGGCGGGCAGAGGAGTCCTCAGAGGGGTCCCGTTACCCAATTCCACATGCGTCCTGGCCCTGCAACTGTCTCCAATAGGTGAAATCCATTCCCGAGGCAGATCCACGAGGAGAAAACCCACAAGAGGGTCCCAGGACCCCTCCAAGACGTCCCCACACGGCCCTCTGCCAACTGCCGCGGGTTTCACCCCCCTCACTCATCTCAGAAGGGACATGGGCACCAATCCGAGCCGGTGCAGCCCGAAGGCCTTCAAAGAAGGTGTTTTGCAGTGTTGCAGCAAAACACCTTCTTTGAGCGAGACCACCTCTTCCTTGCAGCGTTGCCGTGGGATCGCCGGGACGATGCTGCTGGCCAGCCAGTTGTTCGGCTCCAGAGATCGAAGGCTTCTGGTCTAGGTCTCCGGGCACAGCCTGCTCTGATTGGTGCCCATGTCTATTCTCAGATGGCCCAAAGGGGGAGTGAAACCTGCGCCTGTGGGCAGAGGGCTCTGTGGGGTCACAGGAGTCTCTTGTGGCCAGGGCACCCGACCACAGCACTTCTGGTGCTTGGGCAAGTCCCCTGTCTCCAGGGCCTCTACCCAACTGGTAGAGCAGTGGGAGCCATGGGCAGTGGGCGAACGGCTCACATGGGAAGGCAAACCCCAGCCCCACCCCTTCTTCCCAACGCTCCGCCCCCCCATGCCCACCAGGCTGCTGGCCCTGCCCTGCCCTCTCCTCCCCAAACTGGTGGCTGCCCAGCCCCAGATTTCTACCCTCCCACCCCAGCCCCCAGGCTGCCTGGCTCCCTGGCATCCCCACAAGCCCCAGAGCATCCAGGCAGCCTCAGCTTCCCACCCCAGTCCCAGAGCGCTGGGCAGCCCCAGCCCCTCCCCTCACCACATACCCCAGAGTGTGCGCAGGTGATGGAACTTTTTGTGACACAGGGTAAGAATCCTTATCCTCCTACTAATGACTAGTCATAGTGACAGCCCTTTTCAGTTCTGGACAGCCTCCCTTGAGAGCCTTTGTGTTCTTATCCCCATTTTACAGGTGCGGAAGATGAGGCAAAGAGTTGCTCCTGGGGGCTCCAATCTCCTGACTCCCATTCTGACACTGACCAGCAAGACCATGCTTCTCCCTTAAGCACTGTCCTCAGACAGAGGGGGACACTGGGACATCTGTGCTCAGGCCTCCTATTGCCCACAGATGCCCAAACGCCCAGAGGTGTTTTCTTACCTTCACACAGGCGGGAGATGCCATCTGCAGTCACTGTCTCCGACAACAGGTCGAAGTAATGGTGGATGGTCTCTCCTAAACAGACAAGTAATACCCCCGGAGCTCAGGACTTTTCAACCTCATCCCTGAAAATTGCTCTAGATTCAGCCACTCCCACAAGACAGCCTTTGGGAAATTCAATACCCTGCCCTTCCATGTGGCATGAAGCACATTGGAGAAAGCATCTGACCCCAGAAGTCACTGAAAGGCCGATTGCAAAGCAGACTGAACTCGCATCTTGTTGGTTTCGCATAGGTGTGGCCAAAAAGTTGTGTGCAGGAGAAGTTGGAAGGGTCCAAATGGCAACGTGGCTCCCTTCAGCTAGCAGTAAATGTGAATTCTGGCACACACAGATCCCCATTGTTGGATTCAGGTGCCGTGTCAGGCTGGGTGCGTTGATTCAAATCAAGTTTCCAACTGGTATTACTTCTCAAATTTCTTCAAACAATAGTGCAAATCTGATCAGCGAAACATAGTAATTTATAGCTCGGTGCAGCATTTTACACCGTCTAAGAAAACACCTTGTGTGTCATTCCTTTTGATGACTTGACTTTTATTCATTTAGGAAATAGCACATGATACTCATTACCTGTGTCAAGCAGCAGACCTAGCAGCAGTGTATTAGGGATGGGAAGAACTAAATCACACACACAAACACAATTGCACTGATATTTTCTTCAACTAACTCTTCCATGTTACATCCATGTTTCACATTTGGAATTGCAGCCGCCTCCTGAGTTGCTGGCTGATGGTTGTCCTGAAACCCCTTTTTGTTCATGTTCAGATTTTATTAACTCTAACAGCACTGAAAAAGCTCATGTGGGTTTGCTCTGCTTACCAATGAACAGGGCTGCGGAATGTCGGATGGATGGCAGGGACCTTTCCAGATAGTCCAAGGCCAGGAACAGGAACCTGGGGTTGTTCCTCTTGTTATTCTGCATCTAGGAACAGAGCAGGGAGAAATGGTCTGCCCACAAGGTCTGCCTACGGCTGACAGGCCAGGGCAGCTGAAGCATAGAGGGAGGGCAGGGCAAGAGCCAGCAGGAGCCCAGACGCCAGAACAGCCCCTCTCGGAAGTGACTCCCATGCTGGCCACAAGCTTCACATTCCTTTGTAAAGACAAAAGTCTGGAGTCGGGCCCTTGGAGAGGAACATTTCCAAGCTGGGTACAGAATGTGAGTCCTGCCAAGAGGAGCTGGCAGAGCACCTGGCACAGAGCCCTGACAGACCCACACCTGATGGACCCAGGGCTCAGATAGGAAAACAGTGTTCTATGTTTTCTTTATTTATGGCAGGGGTGAGGAAACTATTTTGGATCGGGGCCATTGATCCACAGAAAAATCAATCAGGGACCAGACCAATGTGAGAGGAGAAAAAAACTCAAATAAAAATTTAAAAAACCCCAACACTCACTGACACACATCCCTCCTTTGGTGCTCCAGCTCCACGGGAAGCGGGGAGAAAAGAGAAGACCAGGGTTCAAAGCGTGCAATGGGCCAGATTAATTCTTTTGGGGTCCCAGGATAGTAGATTTTCTGAGCACCTCCTTAAATTTTGGGGTGAGGCCAAAATGAGGGGTTTGGTGTGCAGGAGGTGACTGCCAGGACATGTGATAAGGATAGCGGTGCAGGAGGGAGTAAGGGTGGAGAGTGTAGTGGGAGGTAGGGTGCTGGAGTGGCCTGGGAGTCTGGGTGCTAGAAGGAGTTAGGTGTGACCAGGAGGAAGGGTGCAGGAGCCAGTTGAGGTAGGGTATGTGGAAAGGAGGGAGGGTGCAGGAGTGGGCTGGAGATGCCTGATCTACAGAGAGTCGTGCCCTGCCATTGTCTGTTCTGCCCCCCTCAGGCAGAGCATCTGGCACTCGATGGTTTCCAGTGTCTGAGGAGCCCGTTGCTGTCCCATGAGAAGGCCCTAATGCTCCAGGCTTGTAGAGTAACTGCAATGAGTGTTCCTCACATGATCCCCTCTCACTGGGTGGGTTGTATCCTCACCTGTGAGATCCAGTTGGTCTTTGTCTGGGCTCTCCGGTACCTTCTCCTCCTCTGGCTCCTCCTGCTTCTCCGCTGAGTTCTTCTTCCTCTTTTTCCTCTTCTTTAGGGAGAAGCGTGTCCCCCTCATGGGAGAGGAAGCTCTTCTCTCCTCCTCAGCCTCTGCCAGGGAGCTGCCACACTGGCTACAGACACAGAGTCTTCTTATGCCTGACAGGACCTTCCAGGAGCCTCTGGTTCTCTTGGGCTCCTTTGGCAAGGCCTGCTCCTGCTGGCTGAGGCCGGAGCATGCCTCCGCTGCTGCAGGTCGGACCACCACCCGGAGCACTTGGCTGTGTCTGTGCTCCCTTGAGGTGAGTCTTCACAAGAAGGAACACAGCCTGGAATAAAAAGAAGGAGTCAGTGGGTTTTTCTGTCCTTCTGAAAGGCAAGGAATTAATCTGCCCAGGATTCAGACACAAGAGCAGTCTCCTAAAACCATTCGCTTCTCTAAGAGTCAGAGCTGGTCCACAGAGCCCAGTCAAAGGTGAAGACACATGGGGCCGAGGGTGACACAGGAATTCTAGTGGGGAATTTCTAGGGCTTGTGTTGTGCAGGAGGTCAGACTCCGTGAACAGGGCTGTCCCTTCTGGCCTTACAGCCTGGGACTCTGGGAGCTGATGACCCTGAAGTTGGCTTCAGGTGCTAGTGTGAAGGTTGCTGTCCCTACAACAGGAGAGGCTTTGTCTGAGGTTTCCTTGGGGAGAGGCACCAGGATCCCTGTTCCCCCTTTGTCACAGCAGCCCAGGAGGGACAGACACACTCTGCCCCAACCCCAGCCGCACTTCAGTCCCATGATGTGCCAAGGTAACTGCCTAGTATATTAGCCGGTCTTCAGATCAATACTATTGTGGCCTGTTTCTTTCCCTCCTCTCCCCCGAGCTGAGCACCTAAATGTCCCACTGCAATCTGAGGAGCTGCTCAGAAAAATCAGACTTTTTCTCCACTGAAAGTGTCTTCTCCTTTGGCCAACGCATTGTTACTCCCTTGTCCCTTGGAGCAGTTTGCCGTCGATGGCGCCATGGCTTGAAATGAATGAGATGCTGATGGACGGTCAGTCAATCCAGCAGGAAAGGAGCGATGCTAAAGTTACAGGATTCTGTTTAAAGAGACGCAGTTAGTCTGTCTCTGCTGAGAGTCTGATGGGCGATAGTAGGAGTGGGAACCTTTTCTGGGTTGGGGGCCACTGACCCACAGAAAAATCATTCAGGGGCCACACGAGTGAGAAGCAAAAACCAACCAACCAAACAAACAAACCCCTCACTGACATGGTGCCCGAGAAGGAGACAGACACTCCACCCCTTCCCTCCCCAAACCAGAGCCTAGTAGATGTTGTATGCTCCAGCCCCGCGGTGGGGCAGCAGGGTGACTGGGGTGCCAGCACAGGCTCCCCAATGCAGGAGGGGCCTGAGCCTCGAGGGCCATATCCGGACAAGCCAGGGGCTGCATCCACCTCCCAGGGCTGAGGTTCCCCACCCCCGGACTATAGAATAGAAGGAGGCATGAGGCCAGCTCCTTCAGTGAGAAGTGGCCCTCCCCTCATGTCTATTGTTTACACTTACTCAGAATCTGGCCCAGGTTGCTGAAGACGTACCCCAAGTCCACATGTCCCGTTTCTTTTTATAGTCACTTCAGGTAGGTGGAAGGAAACACTGTTGCCCCATCGGCACGTGACATGAGCATCAGTTCTTATGAACAAATGCCCACTCGTAAGTTGGTGTATTCAGAGGCAATAGATCCATGGGTATTTGGATGGAAGCAGAAACTGACAATAAAACTTTACGTAGGTAAATTGATCCCACTCATCTCAGGAAAAGTAGAGCATCAGAAAGTAGGTTTGATCTGTGGCAAGGATTTCTGTCACTAGGTTAGGGGCATACCAGAAATTACTGCTGAGTTAGTCTGCCTCATCATAGAACATTAAAGGAGAAATGTGGTGCCTCATGTTTGCACAAGTGATACTCAGTGGGTCAAATTCTGAACACAAATTCTAGAGCATGCAGTCTGAACAACAATAGAGTCTCTCTCATCTTTGGGTTCTCCGATGTGGTAGAACAGTGTTTCTCAATCTTTTTTTTATAAATTACCCCTTTAAAAAAATTATAAGTATCCCCAGTACATACAGTTTTCAGACACACACATTTTTTTTCTACTATTGCAATACATTTGTTTAAACAATTTTATCATAGCCAGGCGGGCAATGAAATTTTTGGGTGTAAAAAGTACAAAAATAATAAAACACTGTAAAACTTAAAATAAAAATTCAGTTTTCCTCCAAATTTCAGTTGTGTTGACGTACCCCCCCAGACTTCTCTCGAGTATCCCTAAGGGTACTCGTACCACTGGTTGAGAAACACTGTGATAGAACATGTGAGCACTGACTAAAGCTTTTCTACCTGAACTACAGCTTTTACCTTTCTCTCCTGACAGATGTTCAAGGAGATATCAGCTGCACTGAACTTCTGCCCACAGTCAGAGTGGTTATAGGGGTACTGTGTTGTGTGAACTTCTGATGTGCAATGGGGTGTGAGTGTTCACTGAAGCTTTTTTCACAGTCAGAGCAGTTATACACAGTGTTCTGTCTAATTTTTTCCCACACGTGTGCAGAATGAATTTTGTTAGAGGCACCAATATGCAGGGGATGTGTGATGTATCATCTCCACATTGGTGCACAGAACAAAGTTAATGT
>CM064345.1:8828136-8872177 GCA_032595735.1 Pelochelys cantorii
TGGAGGCACAGGGAATGTGATGCGAGGAATGGGAGGGGCAGAGGGATCGCGGTCTAGGGGCAGTTCAGGGAATGGGCAGCACAGAGCTGGGGGGGCAGGGATCGGGGGGAGGAGGGTGCGGGGTGCAAAGGCGGTGCAGAGCCAGAGAGTTGCAGGGAAGAGGGAGAGCAGGGCGTCCGGGGTTCAGGGGAGCAGGGGCAGCATGGGGAACGGGCAGCGCAGAGACAAAGGGGTGCAGGGCTGGCGTAGCAAGCTGGGCGGTCGACAGGGAGCAGTCTTTCGCCGGGGAGGGGCCTGGGGCCGTGGCTGGACTGGAGCTGGCGGGGCGGGGCGGGGTGGGGCCTGGCTGCGCCGCGCACCGCAGCCAGCTACCAGGGACACACGGCCAGAGCCGAGCTGCCACAGCCCTTTAAAATTGGCGGGGCCACGTCCTGCCGGTGTCCCACCCTCTGGCTCATGCCCTGCCTCCTCGCACCAGAGCTAACGTAGGCACCCCAGTGGCAAGAATCGCCGCACTTCCCCCTCCCCGACGGCACTCTGCTCCTCCACCGGCCGGTGGATCGGATGGGGCCATGCCACCCATAGTACAGGCTTCGTCCAGCCCGTCACAACAGCCCACCGGGCCAGTCCGCCCCTGCACTTGCCAGCTGGTAAAATCCACTCGCCACGGGCGAGCGGGCAAGTGTATTTGTCGAGCCCTGCACCTGAGTGTGGGTGTGTAGCAAGCAGGGCCCTGTTAAGACTGTACTTTCAGGGATCATTTCTATAGTTGATAACTAGAGAAATGTAACTAAGAGTGGTTGGTCTTGCTAACCACAATGAGGAGTCACAGGCTATGTCTACACTCACAATGCCATTCTTCCTGAAAAGTAACAGGTGTAACGGCATTGCGCAAGAGGATTTTTCTTGCGCAAGAAGGGGCAGTGTAGACGCTCCTTCTTGCACAAGAGCCTCTTCTGAAAAAAATGGTGGCTCATTAGGTACACAAACGAGGCCCGGCGATATTCCACGCTTAGCCTCATTTGCATATTACTCGCGCAAGAAGCCGCGAGTGTAGACATAGCCCCAGTGTTTTCTTCTGAGCATGAAACAAGTAGACAGTGTTGCTTTAGTATAATTGCTGTCTGCTATTGATGATTGTTTCTTCTTTCCTGTTGGAAAGTTGGAGGGAGGGAACAAAGGCTGAGTGGTTTGCTATTGTCAAAAAGTTCAAAATTAGTTTTGAAGTAAAGAGGCACAGGTTTTTCACTTTATTGTCCTGTTCTGTCTTTTCTTTACTTCCTGATTTTACTTGTACTGCTCAGCTATGTCTACACTCGCAGCTTCGTGTGCACGTACAGCCATTCTTGCACAAGACCCCGCAGAGCACCCACACTGCCTGCCTGCTCTTGCACAAGGAAATTTACAGTATGGCGTGGTAAGAGAATGTGTCTTGCGCAAAAGCTACACTCTTTTCTAACAGGTGTAAGCTTTCTTGCGCAAGAGGGCAGTGTGGATGCTCAGCAGGGATTTCTTGTGCAAGAAACCCCTATGGCTAAAATCCATGGATGCTCTTGTGCAAAAGCACAGCTCGCGCATGGCAGTGTGGATGTGTTCTTGCGCAAGACTTCTTGCACAAGAACCCTTCCACAAGATGTTCTTGCGCAAGAAGCCACCAGTGTAGACATAGCCCTCCGGTCCTATTTCTGATGTCCTCATACTGTTCTCTCACTTGCTTGTGGGTCTCTTTCCATGTGCTTCTCACCCTGGTCTTAGCCAGCCCTTGGGTCTGCCTCATGCCTTGTCCCCCATCTGTTCCCTATTGGCCCTGGGGGAGGCAGAGACTAGCTGCAGCCCAGTGTTAATTGTCCCTTGGGTTAGTGTCTTTCTCCCATAACGTGTAGCTAAGATATTTGTTAGTAACTGGCAGGCACCGTGGGGGGCTCACATCCGAACAGAGACACGTGACCTCAATATTGGTGCATGAGACAAAACTCACCCTGCTCCTGGAAGGGGAACAGTGACTAGCAGTGAGGCCCCTTCCTGGCAGCACCGAGCAGTGACAGCTGAGTGAAGGGTGGGGGGGGGAGGGCAGGACCAGGGGGAGAAGGCTCCATGACTGTGTCAGAGGGTGGCTCTGCCCTGGCCAGTGGGGAATCGTTGCCTCTCCAAGAGGTCCAGGCCTGGTGGGTCATTTCCCCAGGTTACCGAGTGGGGGCTGGAGCCAGTTCTGTGTTGTCTCCTTCAACAACAAAACTGCACAACTGGCTTGATGTGTGGGACAGGCCTCCGCCCATGGAAACACCCCTGTGTCCGGCTCAGCCGCCACCTTCTCTCCTGCGTGTAAATAGGAAAATGCTCAGACACGGCGAAAGGCCTAATGCCCCAGCCGCACACAGAGAAGGGGGCAGAGAATTTCCCAGTAGGGAGCTGCAGGAGACAGGAGTCTGTGAGCCACGAGCGCCTGTCACAGGAGAGGTGGGACCAGCCAACCTCCCATGGGATGCTCCCTTCACATGTGTGTTACATGTTGGTGCTAAAGCATCTGTTCTGTGCCCTGCACAGACTCCAGGCTGTGGCTGTGCAGCTATTGCCTTAGGCACAGGAGCTATGGGGGGAAGCAAGCCACCAGTGTGGGGGAGCACATGTGTCAGGCAACCCCTATTCCCTGGTGCTGAAAGGCCTCCCTGGCTGTGCTGGTCCTGTGGGGGGCAGTGTGACGCCTTCCAAGCGGTTGGTCTGGAACCAATTCTGGCTCAGCTCTTCCCTTTTTCTACCCCTCAGCAATCACCGTGCTGCAAAGCAGAGAGAGGATATGTTGGGCCCAGTAGCACATGGGGCTCTGTGGCACAATGGAAAGCCAGTGCCAGTCATAGCAGCCTCTGTGGTTTCCTTCTTCCCACTGCTCCTCTTCAATCAGCCTTTTCCCAAACCAGCAGTTCCATGGGTAGCCAGGGGAGGCCTCTTTTGTGTCCCACAAGGAGATACAAAAATGTGAGCAAAGGCTGCAAGAAGGCACCACTGGGATTTGAACCCAGCATTTCTTGTTTATGAGGCATGTGTTTTAGCCAGCTAAGCCATGGTACCTTCCTTGGGTAGGTGTTTAAAACTGTTCTACTCTATGGTCCCAGACAACACCTTTGACGCCCAAAGTGCAGCCATTCCCCATTTCCCTCCAGCCTTCCCACCCTGGTGGTGTCTGATCCCCTGGGCACAGAAAACTACAGCTCAGTGGGCAGAGGCTCTGACATGCACATCTCCCCCAGCCGCTGCGACTGTAGAGTTCCCTTGAGATTGGTTGTGGGGGGAAGGGAGAACATTGATTGTCTGGATTATAAACCCTTTGGTCTTAGGGTTTGGGGTGGAGGCCCCAGGTGTGGGCCCTGCCTCTTCAACTTGGTCCCTTCCTAAGGGCACAGAATTAACAAGGGTATGTCTACACTTGCACCCTCTTTTGATAGAGTATTTCAAAATAGCGCTATGTAGATGCGGTTATTTCCTATGAAAACCCTTCTTCCAAAATAACCCTTATTCTTTATAAAATGAGGCTTAACAGTTATTTTGGAAGACGAGGTTTCTTTCAAAATAACCGCATTTACACAGCGTTTTTATTTTGAAATAGCGCCATAACGTGATTACGCAAATGAAGCACGGGATATTTAAATCCCAGCTTCATTTACAATTTCAAATGTCTGAATTTGCATCCCTCTATCGAAAGAGGGTGCAAGTGTAGACATACCCCAAGAGAGAATACCTTTGCCCTGCAGGAATCGGAGCTGGCCAAAGAGTTAGTAACAAAATTTTTGCCCATGTTTATATCCAGGAGCTGTGATGGTCAAGTGGTTAAGGTGCTGGATTAGAAATCCAATAGGGTTTCCCTGTGCAGATTTAACTCCTGCTCATCACAGTGAGATCTGTGTTTTGGCCACACCCCTCACCAGGGCAATAATCCACACAACCCCAGTTAAGAAGTAGTTCTGCAGAAAAGGACCTGGGGGTTACAGTGGATGAGAAGCTGGATATGAGTCAACAGTGTGCCCTTGTAGCCAAGAAGGCTAATGGCATATTAGGTTGCATTAAGAGGAGCATTGCCAGCAGATCCAGAGATGTCATTATTCCCTTTTATTCGGCTGTGATGAGGCCACATCTGGGCTATGTCTACACTGGCGCGATCTTGCGCCAGAGATATGCAAATGAGGCTAAGCGTAGAATATCACCAAGCCTCATTTGCATATCTAATGAGCCGCCATTTTTTTCAGAAGAGGCTCTTGCGCAAGAAGGAGCGTCTACACTGCCCCTTGCAGAAAAACCCTCTTGTGCAATACCGTTCTTCCTGAAAAGTAATAGGTGTAATGGTATTGCGCAAGAGGCTTTTTCTTGCGCAAGAAGGGGCAGTTTAGACGCTCCTTCTTGTGCAAGAGCCTCTTCTGAAAAAAATGGCGGCTCATTAGATATGCAAATGAGGCTCGGCGATATTCCACACTTAACCTCATTTGCATATTTCTGGCGCAAGATCGCCCTACTGTAGACATAGCCCTGGAGTATTGTGTCCAGTTCTGGGCCCCCCCCACTACAAAAAGGATGTGGACGCATTGGAGAGGGTCCAGCGGAGGGCAACCAAAATGATTAGGGGGCTGGAGCATATGACTTATGAGGAGAAGCTAAGGGAGTTGGGTCTGTTTAGTCTGCAGAAGCGACGAGTGAGGGGGGATTTGATAGCAGCCTTCAACTTCCTGAAAGGAGGTTCCAAAGAGGATGGAGAGAGGCTGTTCTCAGTAGTGACAGATGGCAGAACAAGGAGCGATGGTCTCAAGTTGTGGTGGGAGAGGTCCAGGTTGGATATTAGGAAAAACTATTTCACTGGGAGGGTAGTGAAGCACTGGAATGGGTTACCTAGGGAAGTAGTGGAGTCTCCATCCCTAGAGATGTTTAAGTCTCGGCTTGACAAAGCGCTGGCCGGGTTGATTTAGTTGGGATTGGTCCTGTCTAGAGCAGGGGGCTGGACTTGATGACCTTCTGAGGTCTCTTCCAGCTCTATGGTTCTATGATTCTATGATCATATTACATCTCTATAAATCCATGCTATGCCCACAACTTGAGCACTGACTGGAAATGTGGTTGCCTTATCCCCAAAAAAGTGGAGATAAGATAGAGGTCTATAAATCATTGCTGTTGGTGAGAATGTAAATAAGGAAAGGTATTTTTCTTGTCCCCATAATAGAAGAACTAGGGGTGCGCCATGATATTAGCAGGTTGAAAACAAACAAAAGGAAGTATTTCTTCACACAACACACAGTCAACCTGTGGAACTCCTTGCCAGAGAATGTTGTGAAGACCAGGGCTATAAGGGTATGTCTATACTTGGAAACTATTTTGAAATTGCTTAAATCGACTTAATAACTTCCAGTCTAAGACAATAGAAATAGCATGTCCTCAGTATGGGGAAGCCTCAGAATTAGTTTGAGGCAAGCTCTGCTAATGTTCCTTCCTGGGGGTATGGAATTAGAAACAGAGAAGCAAGGCTGGCAGCAGCTGAAGCCAAGAGCCCTGTTCTACTGTGAGGTGGCAAGAAACCCCTTCTCCACTTTCTAACCCTAAAATATCATCATCTTTATGATGTCATTCCTGGCCTCTTGGTACAGCCTTTGAACTCTGACTGCAGATGTTTGCTTTCCAGAGATTGAGAGATGCCAAAGTAGACTAAGCTACCTGGAGAGAAGCTTCTGCCAAAGCCCAGGTGTGAACCAGAAACCTTTAGATTTTCAGGCTAACAGTTTCCCAACTGAAGTACTTGAACAACTGCTTTAAAAATTCTGAGGCTGACACTTCTCTCAGGCATGTTTTTCTCTGCAGCAGTATACAAGAGAGATGCTGTTGCCTGTGGCCCTGCAAAGCAAGATGAGTTTTGCCTGCCCCCCTCAGCCTGACTTGCACTTGGCCCCATTCCTGCCTCACTTCTCGGGAAGTCCCAGTGGCTGAAAGGACTGCGGCTGCCAATGTGGGGAAGAAGATGGGCAGGGGGCTGTGTTCCCTCTGAGATTTTCCATCCATGGGCGGAGTGAGTTTCATAATGTGCACCACTAGTTAGGTTGTTTGCGCTTGTGCGGATGTGGGCTACTGTGGTACCTGCCAGTTACTCACAAAGAGCTTAGCTAAATATAGTTTTATAATTTTATAGAAGAAAAATACTGAAACAAGGGATAGTTAACAAGGTACGTGACTTTATGTATTTAATATGAAATCAAATACAAAGAACATTAACACTGCAACACATTCCGTAGCCATTCGGTATCTTACATGGATCGGTACCTTTGAGGCATAAAACAAAGTTGTCCATCTTCTTGATTTAGCAAACAAGATATGATAATTCATATCGCTACATGAAATGAAATAGTTGTTACACTTTATGATGGAAATTAAGTATTCTGTTATTTAATGGGCTCAGTTTGGAGTGCTGTTTCAGTACGTCTACATTTGCTCCCTAGTTCGGACTAAGGATGCAAATATAGGAGACCAAAATTGCTAATGAAGCAGAGATTTAAATCTCCTGCACTTCATTAGCAAGATCTCACCCGTTGCGCTAGTCCGAATCACAGCTGATTCAAACCAGGAAGTGCACTCCAGCCCTTGGTTCAAACTAACGTTACTCCTCATTGTTTGAGTCAAAGGTGTTGTTCTGGACCATAAACCAGAACAACCCCATCTAGGGAGGGCATTGTGGCTTAGCTGGCTAAAGCACCTGCTATGTGAATAGAAGATCCTAGGTGCAACTCCCAGTGGTGCCTTGCTGTAGCCTGTGCTCACATTTTCCTATGTCCTTCAGAGACACAAAAGAGGCCTCCCCAGGCCACCCATGGAACTGCTGGTTCAGGAAAAGGCTGATTGGGGAGGAACGTTGGGAAGAAGGAAACCACAAGCCTGGAGTGGTTGCAGAGGCCACTGTGACTGGCAAGGCTTTGGGAGAGTTTGAACTCCCTGGATTTCATACTGGAGCTCTGCTTAAAGCTTCAGGATCTGACTCCAGAGGCTGCTCTTAAATGCAACAGAGTTTGAGCTGCTTGCAGCTCTGCCTTTGGGAGAGGGCGTTTGTACTAGAAAGAGGCAGGCTGGGTGACTAAGAACAAGAGGCTGGGCATTCCCGTCATTGAAGGGTTGAAAGTGGCCTGAGAAGAGCTAGTGTAGCTAAAGCAACATCTCATGTTTCCCTGGTGGTCTAGTGGCTTAGATTCAGTACTTTCACTGCCATGGTCTGGATTCAATTCCCAATCAGAGAAACCAGCCTCAGCTGTATCCATGAAATCTGCCTGGTCTTTGCCCTTTTCTGTCACAGGGAGTGCCAGTGGGCTGAGGGAAGGGAGGGGCTGGGGTGCCACAGGCAAGCTCTGACTGGGAGAAACTCCCAGCAACCAAGCACAATTCTCAGGTATCTCCTTCCCTGCTCAGGCGGCACAGGTCATACACTTGGGTGAATAAGAGCTTGTGGGGACTGGCCAGGGCTTCAAGCAGGCAACTCCCATTGGCCACAAATAAGCTTGGAGCAGGGACCAGGCATGAAGCCTTTTCCTCTACAGCTGTGAAACACAAAGGACCCAGCAGACCCTTCTCTCTGCTGTGCGTGGGGGCAGGGCAAGCAGGGAATCTGCCTGAGGCTTCTTGCTGCTATGTTGGGTGGCTTCATGGGCTGGATCCAGCCCACTGGCCTATAATGCCCAGACCTGGCATAGAGGGAACCTTGGCTCTGGGCTGTGGGGGAGGGGCGCTGTGGAAAGGCCAGTCTTGCCTTCCTGGGCAGGGCATGATGACGTCCATTTTGTGCAGCATGGCTGCCAAACATCCCAGACAGAGAATTGCAGGCCAGAAAAGCCTCTATCTAGCAGCCAAAGTAGCTCAGTTGAGAGAGCATTAGACTGAAGATCTAAAAGTCCCTGGTTCAACCCCAGGCTTTGGTATGTCCTGGCATGTGGCAGGAACATATCTGCCATCCTGGTGTTACTCCTGTGTTTGATCATTACTTCACCCTTTTTGGCCACAGCTTGGCATTGACAAATCAAGATCATCTGATTAGCCCCACCCCAGGCTTCTTCCTGTGAGGTGCTGCCTCTTTGACTAATGCCCACCCAGTGCTGGCCCTAGATATAGAACAGTGGCTATGGGCTGATGGGGACGTGTTTGGATAATCTCATGTGACCTTATCTGGGGGCGAGCCAGCTAAGCAGGAGGGACATGGCAAAGTTTCTCCTTCCTCTGCCAGAGAGGGAACCAGCTCATTCCCTTGAGGCCGCATACTGATGGAGCAGGGTCTGGAGAGGTGAAGCAGCTGAATGGAAAAAAGCAAGGAGAGCAGCGTATCAGCTAGCAGCTGAGAACCTCAGGCACAAAGCAGTGTGATGGTCCCATAGTGTAAGGGTCAGGGTTCAGGATTTTGAATTCTACCATTTGAGTTCAAATCTCAGAGAGACCTGCTAGGGAAATGTTGGCTTGTGCAAGTCCTGGAGAATTGGTCTTCTTGCCCCTCTCGCTCAAGTCTACTTTGTGCTTCTTGACTTTCTCAATTTAAGGACTTTGGAGAAAATGCTTGAACAGTGGGGCAATGGGTCAGTGCACAATACTTACATGACAATGCGCATAGATGACATGTTGAGGTTGTGAGCTCAAATCTCACCTGGAGCAGTGATTTTTTCAGTCCCTGCTCGGCTGTCCCTTTCCAGTGAACCCTGTGGGAGCTGGGATTCCAGCTCAGAGGAGACTATTAGTCAAAATTCCCTCTTCATATATTATGGCCTCATCAGAGTGAATGCTGGGTGGCCAGGATCTAAGGCCAAGTGACACAGAGAGAGTTGGACTTTGGTTTCCCTGTGCAGGTTCAAATCCCCCTCACAGCGAGCATCTGTATTTTGACCACACGCCCCTAATGAGGGCAAAAAACTCCACAACCCCTGAGACACACTCCCCTTCTGCTCCTATCAGAGAGACACCTGGGATGGTGCCTTGTGCTGGGTTCCTGAGGTCTCAGGTAAACTCTCTGCTCCTGCCCCTTGCCCACCACTGCATGGCTCAGCCCTAATCCTGGGGGAGCCTCTGCTCTAGAGTGTGATAGGAGGTGGGTGAGAGGTTGGGGAGTCTGGGTCTGTCCCCAAAGGTCCATGCAGGGGGGAAATGCTGGGGATGTGACATGGGACACCCCTCCTGCATCACAAAGCCCCTGCCACCTTCCCAGTGTTGGGAGCAAAGGTCTAGAAAAGTAGCGAGGGGAGGGGGGGCGGGGATGCAGGTGTCTTAGTCCCTGCTCTTACTTGGCCTTTTCCCCCAAAGCATTGGCCAAGCATTAGTAACAGAATATTTGTCCAAGTTTAAGTCTAGCAGAACTTAAGCACCTGATAGGTGTTTCTGTGGTGTAGTGGTTATCATATTTGTCTCACATACAGAAGGTCTCTAGTTCAAAGCCAGGCAGCAATACAGTCTCTTCCCTTATTGCAGCTCTCCTTGGTGGCCAGGTAAGTGCAACTCTTGCTGCCTGATCTGTACCTGGGATGAGCCCAACTCCACATGACGGAGGTGGGTGACATCAGCTGAGAATGCCCCTGGGTGCCAGCCTGAGGAAGCCAGATGAGTCAGGCCAGACACCTTCTTGGAGGCTTTGCAGGAAGCAGGCCACAGATCTGGTAGGAGAAGGATCCAGCCTGCACAAACCCAGTGGCTGTGTCTAGACTGGCAAGTTTTTCCGCAAAAGCAGACACTTTTGCGGAAAAACTTGCCAGCTGTCAACACTGGCCACTTGAATTTGCGCAAGAACACTGACGATCTAATGTAAGATTGTCAGTGTTCTTGTGCAAATACTATGATGCTCACGTTCGGGAAAAAGCCCTCTTGCGCAAATGTCTTTGCACAAGAGGGCCAGTGTAGACAGCTAAAAACTGTTTTGCGCAAAAAAGCCCCGATGGCAAAAATGGCGATCAGGGCTTTCTTGCGCAAAACCGCGTCTAGAGTGGCATGGATGCTTTTCCGCAAAAAGTGCTTTTGCGCAGAAGCATCCGTGCCAATCTAGACGCTCTTTTCCGCGAATGCTTTTAATGGAAAAACTTTTCCGTTAAAAGCATTTGCGGAAAATCATGCCAGTCTAGACGTAGCCAAGGGCTAAAAGGGTCTTGTCCTGGTCTTCCTCCCCTGACCTGTTGGCAGCAGCTGAAGTAACTCAGTGACAAGCACCTAAGATTAAACAGCTGAAAATCCCTGGTTCTATCCAGGCTTTGGCATGTCTGGAAGTGCAGCAGGGGCCTCTCTCTACCTCTTGATGTGCTAGTGCCTGTGACATCCCCTCAGCCATTTCTGCCCCGCCTTGGACACTCATGTTCATCTGATTAGCCCCCATCATTTCCAGCCCTTCCTCAGAGTCACTGCTGCCTTGGCTAAAGCCCCCTGCCCCTGTGGCTGCGAGATGGATCTATTTACATGTAGATTTACTGAACATCCCCCCTGCCCCACCTTGGTTGCCTGCACCCAGATCAGTCCATGTCACTGTCTCAGGGGTTTCTCTCCTCAGTGCACTGCAGAGAAATCCTTTGTTTCTTAACAGGCCTCAGGGAGCCCAGAGCAGAGGGAGCTGGGATTCTAGTCCCATTGTTCCCCTCAATGCTCAGCCTCAAGCCCCTAATCCTGAATCCTGACTTCTATATCCTCAACCCTACTCTGAGCCCTACCTCACCCATATGCCCCCCAAATCCCTTCCCTGAGCCTCCCGCTCTACTCTGTAATTTCTTACAGGTACTGTCCTATCGCAACCCCTCCTGCCACTTCCTTCCTTGAGCCTCCCTATGCCCAAGAGGTGGTGCCAAATACAACAGTCCCTCTCCATATGTGTCACTTTCACCCCTGGGAGCAGCTCAGCCATGCAAAGGGGCTGCCTGGGGCAGGACATTAGCTCTGGATGGCAGGGGTGGGTGTGGCAGTGACATCACAAGGGCCTTTTGCAGCATCTCAGCTTATTGGCTAATGGAGGTTGGGAGGTGGTGACCTCACAGAAGGTCCATGACAATGGCCAGGTGGGACAGGCTGCAGGGCAGGGCCCATCTCAGAGACCCCGATGACTTTGCTACAGGGAGTCTCCTTCTTGAGATCTGCCCTTGAGGCCAGAGAGAGAATGAGGGTCACAAGCATGACTGCGAGGAGGAGCCTTTGGAGCATTCTCCTTTCCCACGAATAACTGACCTAGAAGACAGACGTCCCTGTGGAGAAGGTAAAAGTCACCAAAAGATTTAGCACTGGAAGCATTAGCTTGAGTGGTAGAGTGTTTGCTTAGCATACGAGAAACAGTGAAATCAATACCTGTATTCTCCAGTGATGGGGGAGTCCCTGTTTTTCTTTTCCCAGGCAGAGCCACCCAGAGGGCCAAGTGCCTCCAGTGGCCCCTCCCTCTTCCTACTTGCTCTCCCCAAAAGCCAGCCACGGCTTAGTTCCAAATCTGTAAACCTCATTGCAAGAGAAATAACTCCTCTTCTGAAAGCTATTTCAAAACAGCCGTAGTGGGCCACACAGGGAACCCTTTTGGGATGATGTAGAGGCAGGTGAGGACTCTGTCTTGCTGCCTACAGCAAATCCTCCAAGTACTGCACGGTACTGGGTGGAAGTAGTGTCACTTGTGCAACAGCACAGAGCAGTTGGCACATTAAACTCTGATGCCAAATGAACTCTTGGGAGAAAGAGGCTCCTTGTTACAAATTCAACACAAGGTTTGTCAGGCCTGTGCTTGGTTCTTTGGTTTGAGGCAAAGGGCTTGTTCTCACTGCCCACATGCTCCAAGAATGAGATCGGCCTATTCCTGCCTTTACTCTCACTGTGGGATTAACATAGTCCCCTTTGGCCGTAAAGCCGAAGTGGCGCCCTGCAGGTTCTGCTCACAGCGGGTCACTGAGCCCAGCCGGCTTCTTAAGGTTCCAATTCACTTGAATTCACGGTCCTGCGAATATAGCATCAAATCTGTGGCTCACCCAGATGCACAAACCCAAAGCCAAACACTCCAAAGCAGCAGGAGCTGCCCAGGGACCCTCCTTCGGCCCAGCAGGGACACAGGAATTCAGCCGGATTGTCCCTCAAGCACACAGCGACCCAGACTCACCTTTGGTTTTTGAACAGACACTTGAAGGCACAGGAGGTCAGCGGCCCAGCAGCTTCCCGCTCTCCCAGGTCTGGCTTTTTGAGAGGCCCCATAGTAAGAGGGAGGGGCCACTGGAGGGGCTTAGCCCCCTGGCTGGCTCTGCCTGTGAACAGCAGGAAGGAGACACCCCTGCCCCTGGGGAGTGTGGGTCTGGGCATGAGTCCCAATGATCCCTGTGCAGAGAGAAAAGGAAGGGGAAGGGCTCCCCTGGCAGAATCACCTACCTGGCAGAATGAAACTGGGTTGTGGCCCATTGTGCAATGTGGATTGCGAATGTGACAGGGGAGAGGCTGCGGAAGGCTGAGACCCAGCATGTCCCCTGCCCCCGTCACATGTCACTAGAAACGCTCTGTTGTGCTGAGTGTAAGGGGGTTATGCCCAGGCAGGTACCATCTGTGCATGGTAGGCTCCAGCTATTCAATGATGCAGCCTCAGCTCCACCTGGGCCCTTTAGGTCTTCAGTTTAACGCTCTCTCCACTGAGCTACTTTGGCAGCTGCGCCCTCAGCTCTGAGGCTGCCGCTTCTCTCTCAGGGCACTTTTCTCAGCAGCAGCAGCGCACAAGAGAGAAGCTGTTGCCAGTGGCCCTGCAAGGCAAGATGAGCTTTGCCTGCCCCCTCAGCCTGACGCGCTACTTTGCCCCATTCCTGCCTCCCTTCCTGGGCTGACCCAGGAGCCAAAAGGGGCTGCAGCTGCCAATGACAAGGAAGAAGCTGGGAGGCAAGGTGGTGGCAGCAAGAGATTCCGACTGCCTCTTTGCCCTGGGTCTCAGTGCGCCATGCTGGCCGCCAGCCACCTTGACCAAACCTCAAACCAGCTGGACTAGCCAGCCCAGATCACAGTGAGTTGCCTGTGGCCCTGTGATGCAGCTGCAGAGATGGCCTTGCAGTTGCCTGAGGTGCCTTTCTGAAAGGGCCACTTGTAAGCTACCTTGCTGTAGGCCGGCTAGCTCAGTTGGTTAGAGGGTGGTGCTAATAACGCCAAGGTCATGGGTTCAAGCCCCATGCTGGCCACAGGGAGGTTTCATTTGGTGATTCTTCCCCCCCTTTTAGCTGCCTGCTGTGGACAGAAATAAGCAAAAGGCTGAGAGCCTTCCAGGGAGCTGGCAAGAGGAGGCTCCACCCTGCACTGACCCAGTGGCTAAAAGGCCCTTAGCCTGGCCTGCTTCCCCCAGTAGGAGGGAAATCTTCTTTCCCTTTTGGGGAGGATTGGCCATTCCTTGCTGACCTAATGTGACTGGTTGGCCACTCACCAAAACACAGGCCTCGCTGTGAAATAAAAAGGCCAGACTGGTTAGACCAAAGGTTCCCCCTGTCCTGCTGCTGCTGTGGCCAGCGGTGCCCAGGTGAGGGAACACAAAGGTCACCCTCAGGCCCCACCCCTGTACAATCCAGGGAGGCTGGGCACCTTCCACCCATTGGGAAAGTTGAGGTTTTTCCTGAACATCTGGTTTTTTGAAATTAAAGTCCTAATCTTCCCACCTTGGCAAGGATTAAGGTTGTCTGTGTGCTGAGTGGAAAAATTCCTTTTGTTTGTTTTAAATAAGGAAAATGTTGTTTTTCCTGTCGAGTAGGGAATTTCCATGTATCAGCAGGAATCCACATTTCACACATTTCAAAGCAGGAATGCAGAAGGGCAGTGGGCCACAGGGAAGCCAGTGACTTGGTTGGCATGCCAGCTTTGTTAAAGAATTGGGGGACACTCATTTATTGGGAGTGGAGTTAGCTCAAGTGGAGAGGGCTTGTTTAGCAGATGAGAAGCAGTGGGATTGGTGCCCACTTTCTCCAGTGATAAGGAATATCTGTTTCTTCTTTTCACAGGCAGAGCCAGCCAGGGGGCTAAGGGCCTCCAGCGGCCCCTCCCACTTCCTATTTGCTCTCCCCCAAAGCCAGCCCTGCTGGGGCAGAAAGCTGCTGGGACTCAGCCTCCCTTTGCCTGGCAGTGACAGGAGCGGTGGAGACAGGCACCATTGGGCAGAGTTGCTCAGGTGGGGAAGTGGCTGCCACACCTGTGAGAGGCAGCAACTCCTCCACATGATGCCAGCTCCTGGGGGGGGGGCATTGGCGGCTCTCTTGCTGGCCTAACACAAAGCCCAGGCCTGGCCCCTTCCACAAAGCTGATTGGCTGGAGAGTGGCCACTCAAAGGCACAGTCACTTGGCTTGCTGGTGTGCAGAGTGATGGAGATCAGTGGGAGGGAGATGGCATATAGCTGAGGGCAGGACCCCCATGGCCCCAGCTCAGCTCAGGTGGAGGCAGCCAGGCCCCAAGGACCCAGGGCAAAAGGGGGGTTTCTTTTCCTCACCCCAGTTTTCACTTGCAAGCTCATTCCCTGTGGGGCACAGATTGTGCTCCTGGTGGCCACCCCTTGCTTCTTCCATTGTGCTGGACCCCTTTGCCCACACACAAGGGGTGCGTCTAGACTGGCAAGATTTTGCGCAAAAGCGGCCGCTTTTGCGTAAAAACTTGCCGCCTGTCTACACTGGCCGCGAGAATTTGCGCAAGAACACTGACTTTGTAATGTACAAAATCAGTGCTTCTTGCACAAATACTTTGATGCTCCTGCTCAGGCATAAGCCCTCTTGCACAAGAATACTTGTGCAAGAGGGCCAGTGTAGAGAGGAACGTTAATTTCTTGCGCAAGAAAGCCCGATGGCTAAAATGGCCATCGGAGCTTTCTTGCGCAAGAGAGCGTCTATACTGGGCACGGATGCTTTTGCGCAAAAGCAAATCTTTTGCGCAAAGACACATGCCAGTGTAGACGCTCTCTTGCGCAAATACTTTTAATGGAAAAGCTCTTCCGTTAAAAGTATTTGTGCAAAATCATGCCAGTCTAGATGCAGCCAAGGGGTTGCATCTTCTGTAAAGAGCTGCTCAGGCAGCTATAGTGACTCTGGAGGGGATTTAAACCCACAACCTTTGAATAACTGACCTGGCTCACACTGAGCAACACAGCTGAGAAGTCCAACATGCTGGTTGTTGCACCACAGAGCCCTAAATGTTGATGGTTTAACATCTCCTCTCTCTGTTTTGCAGCATGGCAATTGCTGAAGGAGAAGAGCTGGCCCAGAGCCTGGGTTGGGAGGGAATTGAACTTGGTCCAATTCCCCTTATCCCCTCATACAACCCAATCCTGCCTCCTGCACCCCCACATCTGCAGTCCCATGTTAACACCTGCACCCTAGGCCCCCCCATCCTTTGCTCTGAGACCTCCACGCTCCACCCCAAACCTCTCCAGGGAACAGCAGCCCCTCGCACCAGGCAGCTCCTCCCAGCATTCAGGAGGCACCAGGCCGAGAAGACCCCATCTCACTGACACTGGGGAGGGGCCTCACTGCTAGTTACTGTTCCCGTTCCAGGAGCAGAGTGAGTTTTGTCCTGGGCACCAATGTTGAGGTGGTGGGGACCTGTGTGTGTGTGAGCCCCCTGGCCCCGCCACTCCCTGGGAAGGGGTAGGGGGACCCCGGTTTTTTCCTGCTGGGGAGAAGTTATCCCAGGCCCTAAGCCCTGCCATGGGGACCCTGACCCCTTGTCTCCTGACACATTTCAGTTTTCCCCTGGCCGATGCTCCCAGAGGGATGCCAACACACTGGCTTGGACTGGGCCAGCAGTAATGGTTTTTATGAATGCTGGGAAATGCCCCGGCTTGAACAGCCCCGCACCCACAGAGCTTCTGCCCCGCACAGATCTGCTGCCTCTCGGGGAGGTGGATGAACTGCAGGTGCGGGACAGCTCCCTGCCAGCAGGGACAGCAGCCAAGGCACCAAATATCGCTGTGTCTGCAGCCAGTGTTGGGAACTGGGCAGGGAACAGGAGGCTTTTGTGTAACACACATCTCAGGGAGGACGGACCCTCACTGAGCCCAGACTGTGACTGGTCCTAGCAAGGAATGTGTCCCAGGGCTGGTTTTGTGACACTCTAATGCCGTGTCTAACTAGGCGTAAGATCGACGCTGCCGTGGTTGATGTTCCGGGCTCAAGGGAAGACCGGCTGATCGGAACTGAGCTGTGCAGAGTCTTTAAAGGTAACAGCAACTTCTTGGATTTTTATTTTATATATTTATCAAAGGGATGTTGTGGGCTCTGAAACAAGGTGGGGGGAGGAGGCGCTGGCACTCAGGGGAATTAGCTCAAGTGGCAGAGCTCTTGTTTTACATTTAACAGGCAGTAGGATCAATATCCACATTTTCCAATGATAGAGGTGTGCTTGTTCCTGTGTTGCACAGCCAGAGCCAGCCAGGGGGCTAAGTGCTTCTCAGGGCTTCTTCTCTCTTTCAGAAAGGCAGCAGGCTGGTTTTGACTTGTGGATGTTGCATTTGTACAACAAAGCTCCCTTGCTAAAAGCCAACGGAAAAGGCAGTGTTGCAAAGAGGGGTTCATGCAGGGGGGGACAAAGCTGCTTCACCTGGCAAGAAAAACCCAATGGGTTCTGCAGTCACTGGTTTCTCCTCTTTGTTTCTTTTTTCCTTTTCCCCTGTTGGGTAGGTGTGTAAAAGCTGCGTTGGATGATTCTGTTAATTGTTTAAAAAGCCTCACGCACCTCTTTTTGGGGGGGTGTGTGAATAACATGTGTGTAGGGTTTTACCCCTTGTAATCCCCAGAGACCCCGACAAGTCTTCTCCTGTGTCCATCTCCACCTCAGGCCAAGTGTGTGCATGTTGCATATCTAAGGAAACTCCTCCTCCCTTTTCCCCTGCCAATCCTTCCCAAGCAAGCTGTACCCTTCTGTGCCAATACTCCAGTCGTGTGTATTATCTCACCAAGTCCCTGTGATACCAACTTCTTCCTGCTTATTACCCATCATTCCTGTGTGTCTATACCAGCATCTAAGACACAGATTAGATTTTGCTTCCCAGTGGTCCCTCGTCCCTCCTATATCTATGCTGTTACAGCCCGCGCACTCTCCCATTTCTGGCCCATCTCCCAGGTTTCCATTTTATTGACTTACCAATGGGCTTTGGGCACCTACCCATCAAACCTAGTTTAAAGCCTCCTCACTAGGTTAGCCAGTCTGCATCCAAATACTCTTCCCCTTCCTTGACAAGTGAACCGCATCCCTGCTGAGCAGCCCTTCCTGCAACAGCATCCCATGGTCAAGGAAGCCAAAGGCCCCTGCCCACAGAGCTGTAGCTTTCTGTGCCCAGGGAGCCAGACACTGCCAGGGCTGGAAGGCAGGAGGGAAATGGGGAATGGCTGCACTTTGGGATTCAAAGGTGTTGTCTGGGACCTTGAAGAACAGTTTTAAAGAAACTTTGATGGTAGGCACCATGGTTTAGTTGGCTAAAGCACCTGCTATATAAACAGAAAACCCTGGGTTCAACTCCTCGTAGTGCATTGTTGCAGTCTTTACCTACATTTTCCTATGTCCTTGTGGGACACAGAAGAGGCCTCCCCTGGCCACCCATGGAACTGCTGGTTCAGGAAAAGGCTGATTGGAGAGGAGTGTTGGGAAGAAGGAAATGAGAATCCTGGAGCGGGTGCAGAGGCTGCTGTGACTAGCACTGGCAAGGCAGGGCTCTGATTACAATTGCTGGGACAGGAGAGCCAGGGCCATGTGCCCTTGTGATTCCCTGGGGGTGTCAGCACCTAGAGATCCTGCGAGTGCACCTCCTGCAGCCATGGAGAGTGACTCTCCTCCCCTCTCCCATGGGATGGGCAATGGCAACACATGGAGCAGCTGGGAGTAAAGTCCCAGAGAACGGCCCCCTGGCTAAGATGACCAAGGCACCTGCCAGGTGCAGCGGAGGTGAGGGAGGCAGCCTCCAGTGGTCTCTGGCCAATGTGTCCTCTCTTCCGTCAGTACGTAGCTGGAGTTGGCTTCCTTCAGTCGAACTTGGCAGTGTCCCAATAGCAGGAAGCCAAAGGGAGCAAAGAGGAGAAGTGCTGGAAGCTGGTGGGGGAGCCCTCTGGGTTTGATACAGTGAGTCTTAGTTGGACTTCCTAAGTTGAACTCCAAAAGATCAATTGCGGCCATTCCTCCACCTCCAGTCACGTTTTCAGTCCCATGTCAGAGCAGCTCCCTCCCCCCCCCATGCAATACAAACTAGGCCATTCCTCCTCCTTTGGCTGTGGTTCTTGTTCTTCTGCACAGCACAGCCCATGGAGACCAAAGACCTGCCAATGGACATTCAGATCACAGCCTTTCTTCATTGATGGAAACAGAAACAAGACACTCAGCAGGTTTGAACTGGTTTCAGCTGAGAGATAGGTCTGACGGGTTTATGTGCATTGGCACAGGAAAATGCTAAGGATTTGTATTAATGTAAAGACCCCAACAATAGAAATCCAAGCAGTGATGGAACTAGAAAGGTACTTGGATTTCAACCAAGGACCACTTGATCTGCAGTCAAACACTCTACCACTGAACTGCACCTCCATGCTGAAAAAGGGCCTGCATCCAGTGTTGGGAACTGGGCAGGTAACAAGAGGCTTTTGTACAACACACATCTCAGGTGGGATGGACCCTCACTGACCCCAGAGTGTGACTGGTCCTAACAAGAAATTTGTCCTGAAAGCAGCAGAGCTGGGGCAGGCCAGAGAGTCCTGAGCAAGGAAGCAGCTGGAGAGAAGCCAGGAGAGCAGAGGCCAGTCTGAGACCTGAGAACCACAGGTGCCCCCCTCTCACCCCTCTCCCCTTCCAAAGGACCAGCTGTGGGTCCCATGGTGTAAGGAGCAGCATGTGGGACTCTGAATTCTGCAGTCTAGGTCCCAAGCTCAGTGGGAGCTGCTGGGGCTGGGCTGGTTGCTGCAAAACCCTCCCACTTCATGTGCTTTGGCTTCCTTGTCCTCAGGCTCACCAAGGGCAGTTTTGTTTCTCTGCTGGGTGTCTGACAACCACTGGAGCTCTGTCTGCAGACAGGTGGGAGGGGCCTGATGCCATCACATCTGCAGGGCAGGTCACCCACCTGGCCCCTGAGCTCAGCCCATGCAGGAGGCAGCCAGACAGCGTGAGCAGGTCAGAGGGGTGGAATTTGTGTATTTGGGGAAGGGGTCCTGAGTCCTGGCTCCCAGCCACATTCCTTGCTATGAAGACCAATGGTCCCTACACAAAGTGCATTGTGGGAATAAGAGTTGGGGCAGCAGGAAAGGGGCTGGCCCCTCTGCATGAGACAGCAGGTGGGAGTGAATCCTTTTACCTCTCCTGTGCAAAGGCAGCACTTTTCCAATGAAGCTAACTGAGCTCCACCTGCAGCCTATCTCCAGTGCTCCTGCCACTCCTCCTGGCCCAGGTGGTCTAGGGCCTGGCAGCTTTGAGCCCTGGCTTTGTGGCAGGCCAAGTAGGAAGGGGCCACTGGAGGCCCTTAGCCACCTGGCCTGCTCTGTCTGTGAGAAGAAGACACTCCTGTCACTGGAGAACAGGGGGCATGGATCCCCCTCTTTCCTGTCTGCTAAGCACATGCTCTGCCATTTGAGCTAATGCCCCTGTGTTGGTGTGCTACCCTCCTGCCCCACCCATCTCATTCCACAGCCCACACCAGCCTTGTGGCTGCCCAGGGCACCATTCCAAAGGGGTCACTTGTGAAATATTTTCCCTGTGGGCTGGCTAGCTCGGTGGCTTAGCATAGGCTGCTACTAATACCAAGGGGGTGGGTTTCTGGGATCCTGCCCCAGGCTGGGTGCTCCTTGAGCTCACTGTCCAGGACAGCTGGTCAGAAACAAAAAATGAAACATGCTGAGCATTTTGCAGAGAACAGGCCAGAGTCCTGCTGGGAGAGGCTCCATCATGCACAGATTCTGAGCAGGGCCAGACTGCTGGGAGGAGGCTCTGGCCATGGACTTTCCTCCCCTCTCTGTTACCTCCTTCACATGGGGCTGAAAGGGACATGGGCTGCAGGCCGGTTCTGCCCTGCTGCCTTCCCCAGTGGGAGGAGAAAATGCTTATGGAAGGGCTCACACAGGGTACGTCTACACAGCAAAGTTATTTCGAACTAACTTTACTAGCATCTACACAAGCCAATCGCTATTTCAAAATTAATTTGAAATAGCGGAGCGCTTATTTCGAAAGTGGTAAACCTCATTCCACGAGGAATAAAGCCAATTTTGAAATTGCTATTTTGAAATAAGTGCTGTGTCGATGCTTATTTCAAAATAGAGGGCCTCCAGCCCTTCCCAGGGTGACCTGCTGGCCACTCTGGCCTCAGCCAAGGAAACTCCTCTCCCTCTCCCCCTTCCCAGAGCCCTTAAAGGGGTAGAGTCTGGCCACAGTGCCTGTGCCAGCTCCAAGCCTGCCAGCCCAAGAAACAGTCTGTCCTGCCCCTGACCCCGGTGGTCCCAATATGAGCCAGCAAGCCACCTGCAGCCAGCCCTCCACCACTCCCCAGGAGCAGTCTGCCAGCTCCCAGGAGCCTGCCAGCGGCCGCAAAAGGCAGGCACCTTCCTGGTCCAGTGTGGAGATCATGGACCTCATTGAGGTTTGGGAGGATGCCCCCAACATCCATGATCTCCGCACTAGACGGAGGAACACGGCCATTTGTGGTAGGATAGCTGCCAGCATGGCCAGCAAAGGCCACATCCGCACCCAGGAGCGGGTGCAGATGAAAATGAAAGAGCTTCGGCAGGCATATGCCAGGGCCACAGGGGGCAGCTCCTAACTAGGGGCAGACATGCTAAGCTGCCCCTATTTCGACGCCCTGGACCTCATCCTGGGCGGCGGGATGGTCTGTGCCCCCCAGGTAGTGGTCTAACCTGGGGCAGAGGGCCCTGATCAGGGCATCGAGGAGGAGGAGGAGGAGATCCAGGAGCCGCAGCAGACCACACGGAGCATGCTGATCAGCCAGGACCTCCAAGCCGCCCCAGCGGACCTGTCGCTGGTGTCATCCGAGGCCAGAGAGGCAACAACAGGTGAGTGCCATCACTGTCCCCTTATGTGGGGAGAGGGACGGAAACCAGGGACTGAGCGTGTGGGCCTTGCAGTCCACGGATCACGCAGCAAACTGTGCATGTGCGAGCATGTGTCCTGCCACCCCTGGGCATGTGGCCCCAGCTGGCTGCCACACAGGGACCTTGCCCTGTTAGCCACACGTGTTTATGTATGAAGGCACATGACATTCTCCTGACCCTAGGGCGGGACACAGCAGGACGCCCTCCCTCCACAAGGCCACTCTACACAGAGGCAGGACACATCTCCCCCCCACACACACACTATATACAGCACAGGGGCATGGGTGCGGTCTCAGGGCAGCTCCCACTCCCGGGAATAGCAGGACATCCTGAACATGGCCTCTGTGCTAGCAGATTGGCTCTGATGATGCAGGGCATGGTCATCCTCACTTCGCAGAGGGGGGCTGGGCTTCACCCACTGTGTCCCCAGGGATAACTGACAACTTCTCTTGTTTCTCCACAGTCACACCAGCTGTGCATGCAGGGTGCACCACCCCGCCCGGGACATCCTCCCGCACCCGATGGCTCCGCAGGACCACCCGTGCAGTGGAGGGGTATCAACAGCAGCACCTGGGGGCACTGCGAGCCCTGCACCGCACCCTCCAGCACTGGGTGCAAGAAGACCTGCAGCTCCGGCGGGAGCAGCTTGCCCAGGGCCGTGCCACCTGCCAGCACCTGCAGACCCTTGTGCAGAGCGTGCTGCCCCCTGCCGCTCCAGCGCCTGCTGCCTCCCCAGCTACCGCTCCTCCTCCCACTCCTTCTACCCCTACCGCTTCTCCCTCCACACCCTCCCCGCCCTCCCCACACCCCCGGGGATGGCAAGGCCCCTGCACCCGTGGTGCTGGGAGACAGTTAGCCCGGTGAGACCCCCAACCCTGAGCCCTGAGCTTCCCCTCCCCTTCTTCCCCTTCTTCCCCCTCCAGCTCCCTCCTCCCAGATTTCCCCCTACCCCTCCCACTCTCTTGCTTCCTCTCCCACGCCTTCTTTCCCCAGTCTCACCAGAGTTTCATTCCCCCCCGCCCCAGTTTTGTTAAATAAAGAGGGTTTGTGTTCATGAAAATACTGTATTTCATTGTACATCAGGAGGGGGGTAGGGAGGGGTAAGTGGAAGGACGTGAGGGAGGAATGAGGCACAAGCCCCCAGTGGGGCAGACCAGGCAGACTGTTAGTGTTCCTCAGGGTGGAAGCTCTTGTGCAGGGCCTCCTGGATACTGACAGCCCCCCCGATGGACCTCCTGGATGGCAGCCTGCAGAAAGCTCAGCCAGGCTCGCAGCAACGCGACCACGAGAAGCACCAGAGTGCCCAGGGACAGCTCTGGCTCCATGCTGCAGAGTGCTGTGGTGTCCCGAGTGAGGGCAACAAGAGCACGCAGAGACAAAAATGCTTTGCTGTCCCTCATCGAGGTAGGCAAACAAGCAGGGAAACTCGGCTGTCCAGGGGGGTCCCTTTAAGCACAGAGCTCAGATAGCCTCAGGCAGCAACCACATAAAGTAACTCCTGACCTGATGCCCCACCGGACCTGGTTCCGGTCGGCCTTAAATGCGATTCAGTGTCCACTCAGTGTTTCGAAATGCAATGCTATTTCAAAATGCAATTTGTGTATAGACACATTGTTTTGAAATATCATATTTTAAAATAACTATTTTGAAATAACACTGTGGTGGAGACGTACCCCTACACACAAAATGGCCTTCGAGCGGAACATGTGCTCTCCGCTGTGCGGCCACCTGCCAGGCCCCGAGGCAGCGGTGTCCTGCGAGCCAAAGGGGGCCTCTCCGGCTCTGCTCTCAGACGCTGTGGTGGGGCCCTGGGTTTCTGTAGTGTAGCAGTTTTCACATTTGCGTCACACGCAAAAGGTCCCTTGTGTGGAAACAGGCCTCCTTTTGCTGTGGGGGCTGGAAAAAGCAGGCTTGCACAAGTGGGCAGCTGCTTGCTGCCTGGGCAGGCGCTCGTGCCCTCTCACTCGGTGCTCTGGGCCTACGGCAGCCTTTTGTCCTGCGTTCTCTCCTGTGCTGCTGGGAGAAGGAAGCCAGCCCAGTGGGGTGGGCAGTACCCTCTGCCCAAGCAGTGCCTCCACAGCACCACTAGCCCCTAGGTTGCAGGTGAGGGCCAGTGGTGCAACAGATAATGTGCTTGGCTATAAATCAGGAGACTACAGGTTTGATGCCTGCCAGTTTGCAGGAAGGGAGTGATCTTTCTCTTCCCCCTGCCCCCCAAAAGGCAGCTGGTGGGGAGAAAAAGCAAATTCCCTGATCCCAAGGAAAGGGAGGCTGCTACTCTCAGAACTGTTGGTTTTGTGCACCTCCCTTCCCATTACCAGGCCTCCTCACCTGCCATAAAAAAACTTCTTAGCTGCTTGACCCCAATGTGATTTGAACACACAGCCTTCTGATCTGGAGTCAGACGCGCTGCCATTGCACCACAAGGCCAGTCCTTGTAGCTCTTTGCACAGTCGGGTTGTGAGGGCAGGCAGACTGGTCTTCCTGTTGCATGAGTCCCAGCCCATTCTGCCCTGAGACGGACCGGACCATGTCTGGGCACAGCTGAGGGCGTCCGCTCAGGGTGAATTGCTCAAACTCAGGGCTCCTTATGGCCCCTGACTAAAGGCCCTTCCCAAACAGTCCACAAACTAGTCTCACCAAGCGCTTCAGCTGCCAATCTGTCCCTCTGACACCCCAGCTGTCCCTGTGCCACAATCAGCCCCGGGCCTGCATACAGGTGAGGGGTTATAGAACCCAATCTCACCCTCCCCAAACGGGTTCTTCCAGTCCCAAGAAACCAGCCACATGTCCCAATCAATTTACATTCTGGATCTTACTCACAAGATCAGCTGAGCCAATCCTTTAGAATCTAAACTCTAAGGCTAGGTCCACGCTGCAGGCTTTTTGCGCAAGAAAGGTTTTGCGGAAGAGTTTTTGTGAAAAGGTCTTCCACAAGAGGGTCCACACTGCCGTGTGCTTTTGTGCAAGAAATGTGCTTTTGCGCAAGAGCATCCATGGCAGTGTGGATGCTCTCTTGTGCAAGAAAGCTCTGATGGTCATTTTAACCATAGGGGCTTCTTGCGCAAGAAATTCATGTTGCCTGTCTACACTGCCCTCTTGAGGAAGAGCTCTTGGCAAGAGGGATTATTCCTCAGGGGGAGAGGAATAACTCTTCCAGAAGAAGCCCTGTTTTCCGACGCTATACTGTAAATTTACTTGCACAAGAACGCGCGTGCTGTGTAGACAGCTGGCAAGTTTTTGTGCAAGACTGGCCGTCTTGCACAAAAAGCCTGCAGGTAGACATAGCCTAAAGGTTTATTAACAAAAGAAAGAAAAGCATGAGAGTAAGGTTGTTAAAGGATAATGCATTACATGCATCGACTCACCCGGTTCTCGATACAGGCTCTTAGCAGAGATGCTATAAACTGCTATCTTAAAAGTCTCTGGTGCACATCCTATATTAAGATGGGTCCAAAGTTCTTTCTGGCTCATTGTTCCCTGCAAGGCTGCATCTGGGATCAGGAGCTGAACTCAAGACAAGATGGAGGATGCCACATGGCACTTCTATACCTCTCCTGGCATCTTCCAAGCTGTATCAGGTCACATGGTCGGTGGCCTATCCCTGTGACCCAAGCCAGCAATCATGGTTGTGGCTGGTCTGCAGGCCTCCAGATTCCTTCCCCAGGGGTGTCTTTGGCACCTAAAGATCTATTGTCCCTGGAGCCTCGCTAATTAGCATAGCCATTGAACGAACATTGTTGGCACATTGCTCTGCCTCAGACAGAGAATTTTCCAGCATCAACCCAGAGTCCATATCTATAACTCCACATACAGATATTATACAAGCACATGAATAGCATCTACAGAATCAGTAGAACACAAGCTTTCACGTGAACCTCACATGGCCCCCTTTGAACCAACTTTTGGGACAACCCCCCCCCCCCATGGGTGTAACAGTGATCTGGCTTCTCCCTTTAAACATCTCACATGACCCCCTTTGTACAGACTTTTGGGGCAAACACCGCCCCCCCCATGGGTTTGCAACAGTGATCTTTAAAATCCCCCTCCTGACAGCGTGCTGGTGGGGGCTTTGGGCTGGCTTGCGTGGGCTCTTTACGTATTTATTTTGGCGGCGGGGGGGAGAGGCACATTGCCGCTGATTCCCTTGCAGGAGGCGTTCCCCTCGCCCTGCCCCGGGGCCTCAGTGGGAAAGCAGGCCTGCCTGCTGGCCCGGGCCTCGTGGAAGTGAGAGCGGGATGCCTGGGTTGCCTGTGACACTGCCGCGGCTGCAAGCCACGGGCAGCAAAGAAATGGGAGCCTTACTTGCTTGTGTCAGGGTGGCCAAGCGGTCTAAGGCGTTGCATTTAGGTTGCCGTCTCCCCTGGAGGCGTGGGTTCAAATCCCACCCCTGGCAGTCTGGTCAAAGGTGCCTTATGGCCTGGTGCTTTTCTTGCCAGGGGGCTCTAGTTGCAGTGTGCATTGGCACTGCCCCACAAACAGAGGCAAGGACTGGGGTGGCTGAGTAGTCCAAAGTGCTGTATTCAGTTTGTGATTGCCTCCAGCAATATGGGTTTAAATCCCACCTCTCACAGCCCTTTGCCTCTTCCTCCCTAGGCAGTGCCAGAGTCAGCCTCCAATTCCTTCTTTTTCAACTTTCAATGGGTGGCCGAGCCGCCCAGGAGGCCAGGCCAGGCCAGCAGGGAATAGCTCATAGAACGCTCCCACCTTGGATCTTGCGAACCTTTCAGTGCCTGGCTCGCTGGGAGGTGATAGTCAGATGGTTTCAGCCACAGCAGTGGCCTCCCTTGCAGCAGCAAGCTCCCCGCGGACCACCCCCTGCAACGGGGTGCGGTCACAGACTACCCCTTAGGGGTTCCTCCAGGGGTGTTCACATGGCCATGGCCACTGCCACTCGCCTTCCCGCGCTCTGGGGCTTCTCACTGCCCGGTCCTGCTGGGCCAGCTCCACTGGTCTCCCCCAGCCAAGACCCCAAGCTGAGGTCCCTGCCCCCACTGAGAAGCAGGACAGACACTGAACCTCTTCAGGTCCAAGGAGAGGGCAGTTTAGGGCCCAGCCTCCTGGGACATCGCTCCTCAGATGGAATCAGACCGCAACAAATTAGGTAAGCCCCCTTTAACAATGAAAGGGGGAATATGCACACTGCTTACCCCCCACGTAACACTGACACTGGGCTTGATAGAAAATAAAAATGCTTGTATTAAGTTGAAGCAGTAGGACTTAAGGAGTAATAAGTGAAAACAGGCAGCGCAAAACAGGTTACAAATCAAAAGAAACAAAACACTTGGTTAATTCTACACTGAAACCTCAGTACAAACTCCTCAAACTCACCCTAAAACCTCTTTTCCAGCTGCCACTCTAAACCAGGGCTCTCTTCCTCACCCTGGGGTCCTTGGCAGACACAGCGATATTTGGTGCCTTGGCTGCTGTCCCTGCTGGCAGGGAGCTGTCCCGCACCTGCAGTTCATCCGCCTCCCTGAGAGGCGACAGCTCTGTGAGGGGGACAAGCGCTGTGCGGGGATGGGGGTGGGGGGTGTTCAAGCCGGGCCATTTCACTGCATGTGTAAAAACCATCACTGCCGGCCCAGGCTGGGCCAGTGCGCTGGCATCCCTCATGTCTGGAGCATCCGCCAGGGAAAAACTGAAACTGCGTCAGGAGATAAGGGGTCAGGGTCCCCCCCTGGCAGGAGCTATAGGGCCCGGGGTCCCTCCACCCCTCCCCAGCAGGAAATATAGGGCCCGGGGTCCCTCCACCCCTTCCCAGCAGGAGCTATGGTGCCAGGGGTCCCTCCACTCCTCCCTACCAGGGGCTATGGGATTAGGGGTCCCTCCACTCCTCCCCAGCAGGAGCTATGGTGCCAGGGGAGCCTTCGCCCCCCATCAGGACCTGGTGGGCGCCATGGGGGCTCACACACACACAGGTGCACATGCCCTCAATATTGGTGCCCAGGACAAAACTCGCTCCGCTCCTGGAACGGAAACAGTGACTAGCAGTGAGGCCCCTCCCTGGCAGCACCGTGTCAGTGAGATGGGTCTTCTCGGCCTGGTGCCTCCTGAATGCTGGGAGGAGCTGCCTGGTCCGAAGGTCTGCAGTTCCCTGGAGAGAGGGGCTGGGGCCGGTGGCTGCAGGAAAACCCTTCTGCTGTGTCTGTGGCTGAGCTGCACAAAGGAAGATACAAGATCCCTGGTGGGGTCTTTGTCGGATGAACGTGCACAAGGAAAGAAGCTGAAAGCGCAACAGACACATAAAAGGGGCACGAGGGACAGTTAGAACATAAGAACATAAGAACGGCCGTACTGGGTCAGACCAAAGGTCCATCTAGCCCAGTAGCCTGTCTGCCGACAGTGGCCAGCACCAGGTGCCCCAGAGAGGGTGGACCGAAGACAATGATCAAGCGATTTGTCTCCTGCCATCCCTCTCCAGCCTCTGACAAACAGAGGCCAGGGACACCATTTCTATCCCCTGGCTAATAGCCTTTTATGGACCTAACCTCCATGAAATTATCTAGCTTCTCTTTAAATTCTGTTATAGTCCTAGCCTTCACAGCCTCCTCTGGCAAGGAGTTCCACAGGTTGACGACACGCTGTGTGAAGAAGAACTTTCTTTTATTAGTTTTAAACCAGCTACCCATTAACTTCATTTGGTGTCCTCTAGTTCTTCTATTATGGGAACTAATAAATAACTTTTCTTTATTCGCCCTCTCCACACCACTCTTACCTTCTCCACGGGGAAGTCTGTCTTCTAGGTCAGTCAGTCGAGGAAAATGAGAACACTCCAACGAGGCTCCTCCTCACACTCATGCTTGTGACCCTCATTCTCTCTCTAGCCTAAAGGGCAAATCTCAAGAAGGAGACTCCCTGCAGCAAAGCCATGAGGGGTCTCTGAGCCTCCTTGCAGCAAAGTCTCTGAGGTTTCCTCTGCCCTGCAGCTTGTCCCACCTGGCCATTGTCATGGACTCTCTGTGAGGTCATCACCACCCAACCTCCCTTAGCCAATAAGATGAAGTGCTGTGAAAGGCCCTTGTGATGTCACTGCCACACCCACCCCTGCCCTCCAGGGCTAATGTCCTGCCCCAGGCAGCCCCTTTGCATGGCTGAGCTGCTCCCAGGGGTGAAAGTGACACATTTCTTACAGGGACTGTTGTATTGGACACCACCCCTTGGGCGGGGGTGAGGGTTAAGGCAGGAAGTTGGGGGAGGGGTTGTGATAGGACAGTACCTGTAAGAAATTAAACTGTGGAGTGGAGTGTGGGAGGCTCAAGGCAGGGATTTGGGGATTGTGTGGTGGGGGTGGGGCTCAGGACAGGGGTGAGGATATGGGATGGTACAGAAGTTAGGGCACAGGATGAGGGATGTGCGGGGAGGCTTGGGGCTGGGATTGTGTGTGTGTGTGTTGAGGGGATCAATGGGACTAGAATCCCAGCTCCCACAGCTCTGGGCTCCCTGAGGCCCTTTAACACACAAGGGCTTTCTCTGCAGCGCGCTGAGGCGAGGAACCCCTGAGCCAGTGATGCCACTTTGCCCAGGTTGGCAGGGACAGAAATCAGGCTGGGTGCCCAGTAGCCCCAGATGTGCACATCTGCATGAGAGCAGCAGCTGTTGTGGGATTCTAGAAATCTCCCCCTAGATGTAATTCCCCACATGCCAGGCACCAGTCAAAGCCAGGGCTCTCGGGTCTCAAGCAGAACACGGCAGGGGGCGGATACGTGTCTATTTGAGGCAGGTTCCTCACTCCCACATCCCAGACACGTACTGTGGCACAAAGACCAACGGTCCCTGCACAAAGTGTGTCACAGGGATAAGCGTTAGCCCCGGGAACAAGCATCTCCCTGCAGAAGAGACCCCCCTGGAATGGAGCCAACAAACCCAGGAGCCACCCAGCTCAGGATCCCCAAGCGCACGGACACAGACTCCCTGGCACAGGAGAATCCCAAGCCTCGGTTCTGCCGGCCAGCGGTTTCCCCTCTTCTGTTTCTTGTCAACTCACTGCACAACACCTCGCAATGGTAGATGAGGGTGAGTGTGGATAAACCCAGCTGTGCTGTAGAGCGGCTGTTAGGTGGGGAAAGAGAGGGGTCCCCTTGGCCTCCCCGAGCAACACACACATGTAAGAAAACTGTGGTTGAAGGTGTTTGTAGGGATGTCAGGATGGCCGAGTGGTCTAAGGTGCCAGATTCAAGGACCAATTTTTCCCTTAGTTGGGTGTTCTGGTCTCCAAATGGAGACGTGGGTTCAAATCCCTCTCCTGACTTGTCCTTTGTTTAATATCTAGAGCAGTGACCTCATTTTCCTGTCTCCCCTGACACTGCGGGAGCACTTGCTCAGCATTTCTCTTCAGCAGCATCTACACAGCAGCGTTACTTGGGAATAATGGCCATTATTCGGGTATAACAATGGGAGCGTCTACACAGCAATTCCATTATTCCAACTTCTGTAACGCTCCATCCAGACCAGTGGTCTGAGCAGCCAGGAGGTTTCCTGGCTGCAGACAGCCAAGCCCACAGGCAAAGACAAAGCGAAATCCCAACCACTTCCTGCTCAGCCCAGCAGGGTCTCTGTGTGGCCCCCAGATCTTTTGTTTCCCGTTGCCCATGTGCAGGGGCCCAGATTCAGCAACACTCACAGGCCCCACAGGAGAAGGCTGGTTTGATTCTTCACCCCACATCCCAGCAGCAAGCCCCCAAACTTTCCCTGTGTCTGAGAACCCAGTTTGCTGTTTGAATTTTGTGTGGCAGGTGACATCAGGCCTGGGCATTGGGATTATTTACCAGTTCCCCTTGCCCTGGGGCTTTGCTGTTCTCACAGCTGTGATGGCCGAGTGGTCAAGGTGTTGGGCTAGAAATCCAATAGGGTTTCTCTGAACAGGTCCAATGCTGCTCACAGGAGGCCTGTGTTTTGGTCACCCCCCTGCTAGTGTAACCCTTCTGCCAGGTAGTGCTGGCAGCAGCCAGGGCTGGGTTCAATATCCAGGGGTTCCTTTTCATCCATCTCACACAAAACTGACTCCAGCTCCCACCCAGTAGCCTAGGAAATCCACACGCACCCCCTGGGTACCTTGGGGAGGTGATGCTTCCCCACTTGCCAGCACAGAGTCTGAATGTAGAAAAGAAACTGCTAATGAAAGAGGGCAAAAAATAACGTGGCATTAGCCTGGGAAAATACCACACGCAGGATTCAGAACCAACCCACAAGTAAGGCTCCGCTCAAGTGGATTGAGCAATGTCCTTTGCCAGCAGTGTAAGCAATATAAGTCCAGCAATGTACGTTTCCCATTCACATGCCCAAACTTTCTCTGACCCCACTCACGGTTGCTGCCCTTGCTCAGGGCAGGTAAGAGCTCAGAAGGATTTTCAGAGCTCACCTCCCACTCCTGGGGTGGTGGGGGGGCATAGGAGGCCTCTCACTCACTCTGCTGGCCACTCGCCACTGCTCCTACCGGTCCCTGCTGGCCACTCCCTCCAGACACCCGCTGGCCACCTGCTGCTATTCCTACTGGACACGCACCAGCTACCTGCTGTTGCCGCTACCGGCGGCCCTGCTGGCTGCTTGCTCCTGCCAGCTGCTGCTTCTACGACGGGGATGGGTCTGGATCTGGGCCAAACCCAGGGATTTCTGCTCTTTGTCAGTTTCCTTGGTGATTGCAGCTCTTGGCCTCCCACCTAAGCTGGCCAAAAGATTCCAGGCCATCACTGGAATAATATTTTGAAATAACAAAGAGACTCCTTATGGAGTCTGTTTTAGAGCTATCCTTAAAATGGGCAGTGGGGATGGAGAGACAGGATGAACCAGTGTTATAGCTCAAGCCTGGAAGACATGTGGCCTGCTGGTTCACGCTCCTTCCCCCACCCCGAGTCCACTCCACTTGAGTCTGGAAGGGGAAGGCTCATCCATCCCAGATTTTTTTCAATGACACTGTCTCTCCTGCAAGCACTGGTGTCATATTTTACAATTCCTACATTTAGAGATAAAATGGTTTGTGACCCCCACAACAGCCAAATTAGTTACAATACTCAACATTCCATTCTCACAATCGATCCTCCATCAGGCCTATAGCACTGGTTGAACTGGATTTACATAGCCACCCGCCGGATTCCTTTCCCAGCCCAGCATGAGCTGTATTTACATATCAACAGTTGATTATCTTGCAGGGCTACACAACTGAAGGAGTGTACCCACAGCCAGGACTGCTCTCCCCTTTCATCTGGCTGTATTGGAAGCAGTGGTTCAGACCCTGTTTACTTCTGCAGTGTAGACATACCCTGAGGGAGTGGGGGGTGATACGGGGGAGCAGCTCAAACATGCCAAAGGGTTGGCCAGGAGCAGACATGAGCCCTGCAAGGCAGCAGTGACATCACAAGGGCCTTTTGCAGCACTTCATGTTATTGGTTGGGAGGCAGTGACCTCACAGAGGGTCCGTGACAACAGCCACGTGGGACAGGGGCAATCTGAGACTACACACTACAGGGTGTTTGAGCTGCTCCCCACGAAAAGCAGTGAGAGGGAGCCCTTGGCTGTGGGACCCACTTGTGTCTGTTGTTCAGGGTTAAATAAGATCTCCCCCAGGAGGTTGCCTCTTCCCTTCCCACCTTGCATTGGCTGGGAGTCAAATCAAGCAAGGGACAGCAAACGCCAGGCACTGTCATTGTCTGGGCTGCAGATAAAGACCCTCTTGGAGCTGTGGTCTAAGGAGGAGTCTCTGCAGGCCTTGCAGAGGAATAAGAACATTTATGGCCCAATGGCCTTGCAAAGAAAGGCCACCTCCTTTCTTCCCGACAAGTCAGAGCCCATTACAAAACCAAGCTAGGATTGAACCCAGGACCTTTGATTTTCAATCTAACACCTCCCAACAGCTACTTTGGTGCAGCAAAGGACCTCATAGAATCATAGAGCTGGAAGAGACCTCAGAAGGTCATCAAGTCCAGCCCCCCCCCGCTCTAGGCAGGACCAATCCCAACTAAATCAACCCAGCCAGGGCTTGGTCAAGCTGAGACTTAAACCCTCTAGGGATGGAGACTCCACTACTCCCTGGTAACCCATTCCAGTGCTTCACTACCCTCCTATGAAATGTTTTTCCTAATATCCAACCTGGACCTCTCCCACCCCTTGAGACCATTGCTCCTTGTTCTGCCTCTCTGGCTTGTAATTCTCTGTCCGGGATATTTGGCAGCTGGGCCGCACGTCATCATGCCCTGCCCAGGAAGGCAAGACTGGCCTTTCCACAGTGCCCCCCCCCCCCAAGCCAAGGTTCCGTGTACGCCAGGCCTGGGCAATAAGGCCAGCGGGCTGGATCCAGCCCATGAAGCCACCCAATAGGCAGCAAGAAGCCTCAGGCAGATTCCCTGCTTGCCGGCCCCCACCACACGAGAGAAGGGGTGCTGGGCCCTTTGTGTTTCACAGCTGTAGTGGAAAAGGCTTCATGCCTGGTCCTGCTCAAAGCTTGTTTGTGGCCAGTGGGAGCTGCCTGCTTGAAGCCCTGGCCAGTCCACACAAGCTCTTATTCACCCAGGCTATGACCTGTCCCCTGCACAGGAAGGAGCTGCCTGAGAAATGTGCTTGGCTGCTGGGAGTGTCTCCCAGCAGAGCCTGCCTCTGGCACCCCAGCCCCTCCCTTCCCTCAACCACTGGTACCCACTAAACCCAACCTCTGCCCCCTTTGAACCCACACCCCTCCCAGATCCTGCACCCCAATCCTCTGCCCCAGGTCACAACCCAACCCCCTGCAAGTTCCTGCACCCCAGTTCCTCTGCCCCAAGCTCCTGCTGCACCCAACTTGCATCCCAGACCCCCCCACCCCCTCCATTAATAGCATGGAAAAGTGCAGCCCTGGGAGCAGTTCCCCATCAAAACTCATTGCCCACCCCTGCCCTAAGCTGTGCAGCAGCCCAGCCCCACAGCTGCCATGTCTCCCCAGAGCCCTTAGGCTGGCACCAGGGAGGCCTGAGTCCAGGCAGTGCCCAGCGGAGCCCAGCGAGGGCAGAGGGAAGAGCTGGTACATGGGGTGGTGCCGGGGGCTGTTCTGAAAGGCTGCAGGCACCATTAGACCCTTTTGTCCTTCCCTGTCTCACCCAGCACTGAGCAACACTCAGGCTATGTCTACAGTTGTTGCTTCTTGCGCAAGTAATATGCAAATGAGGCTAAGCATGGAATATCCCGAGCCTCATTTCATACCTAATGAGCCACCATTTTTTCAGAGGAGGCTCTTGCACAAGAAAGAGCGTCTACACTGCCCCTTCTTGTGCAAGAAAAACCCTCTTGCGTAATGCCGTTACACCTATTACTTTTCAGGAATAACGGCATTGCGCAAGAGGGTTTTTCTTCCACAAGAAGGGGCAGTGTAGACGCTCCTTCTTGCGCAAGAGCCTCTTCTGAAAAAATGGTGGCTCATTAGGTATGCAAATGAGGCTCGGCGATATTCCACGCTTAGCCTCATTTGCATATTACTCGCGCAAGAAGCCGCAACTTTAGACATAGCCTCAGTGTCGGTCTGAGCATCCGTCCTGCTCTGGGACGTGTCTCTGTGGCAGGAACCTGCCCAGGCGGCTCTAGCAGTGAGGCCCCTCCCTGGCAGCACCGAGCAGTGAGAGCTGAGTGAAGGGGGAGGCAGGACCAGGGGGAGAAGGCTCCATGATGTGTAAGAGGGAGGCTCTGCCCTGGCCAGTGGGGAATCGTTGCCTCTCCGAGGGGCCCAGGCCTGGTGGGTCATTTCCCCAGGTTACTGAGTGGGGGCTGGAGCCAGGTCGTGTTGTCTCCTTCAATAACAAAACTGAACCAATGGGTTTTGTGCCAACCTGACACTGCACTGGGCTAGTTCTGTGTGTGCCACGGAGCTTCCTGTAGTGCTGCCCATGCAGGAGAGGGGAGGGGCAGTTAGAGTCACCCAGCTCTGCCCCTTCTGAAAATGGCAAGTGCTGTCTTAGCAGTGAGGGAGAGGTGGGAAGGAGCCTGAAGTAACCTCTTGGGTCACAGCTGCTGTAACATGTGACAATGAGGTGAGAAAAATGACTAGGCAGTGGCCACATGAAACTTAAGGTTGGTTTCCCTGACTGGGAATCGAACCCAGGCCACAGCAGTGAGAGTGCTGGATCCTAACCACTAGACCACCAGGGACACATGCAATGGGCCACTTTGCTCACCTACACTAGCCTTTCGCAGGCCATTTTCTGTCCACTTCAGGATGGGGGTCCATTCTCCCTTGCCCAGAGGGGACAAGAACAGCCAAACAGAACATCAAAGCAGCCAGACTGGGCCATGCCAGTTGTCCAACTAGCCCAGGATCCTGTCTCAGGACAGCAGCCAATTTCATTGTCCCGAGGGAATCCTCAGGACAGACAATTGTTAAGTGATTCCTCCCGTCACCCATTCCCAGCTCCTGGAATACACCAGCTAGGGACACCTTCCCTGTCCATCCTGGTTAAATGCCATTCATTGTGGCCCCCAGGGCTTCCAAAGTTGAGTAGCTCTGCATTAAGGGTTCTTATGTATGTAAAGAACCTCAAGCAGCATAAAGCCAGAGTGTGATGGAACTGGAAAGGAAAATGTCTCTACTAGAAGGAATTTTTTCCAAGGGGGCACTTGGAGTTGAACCAAGGACCACTAGATCTGCCGTCAAACACTCTACCACTGAGCTACACCCCCATGGAAGTAAGCATATGCAGCCAGTGCTGGGAACAGGGCAGGGAACAAGAGGCTTTTGTGTAACACACCTCCCAGGTGCCACCCTTGGGCTTGGTCTCCAGACTGAGCAGGCGGGTGGCAGGGTTCTGATGCTGTCACATATGCAAGGCAGGTCACCCACCTGGCCCCTGAGCTCAGCCCATGTGGGCGGCAACCAGACAGTGTGAGTGGAACAGAGGGTCCTGGGGGGGGCGGGTGGATTTGTATATTTTAGGAAGGGTCCCGAGTCCTGACTCCCACCAGCACCTTGGCACAAAGACCAAGGCCCCTGCACAAAGTGCATTGTGGGAATAAGAGTTGGGGCAGCAGGAAAGGGGCCGGCCCCTCAGCACCAGCAAGCAGGCAGGAGAAGATGGGAGCAAATCCTCCTACCTCTCATGCGCAAAGGGACCACTAGCCCCTCCCAACACTCCACCAGGCCCAGCAGCTCCGTGCCCCACTAGGTGGGTTTTTTTCGGAGACCAGGGAGGAAGAAGGAGGGGTCTCTGGATGCTCATAGCCCCCTGACTCTGCCTGTGAGAAGAAGGAAGGAGAACACCACAGACACTGAGGAATGTGGCTATTGATCCCACTGCCTCTCACATGCTAAGTGAGGGCTCTGCCACCGGAGCTAATTCCCCCGGCTGTGACCAGTTTTCTTGTCCCACCCACCACGGGTGGGCTACACGGGGCCAAATATCGCAAAAATCTCTTCCTCAAAAAGGATCGGCAGATTTGCATTTCTTCTGCGGGAAGGGATGTTGCGGGGAGCACAATCTAGATGTAGTCTAGGCTAAGGGGCGATGGGACAGAGTTTCATGTAATAATGACAGGGGTGCAGAAAGCAATAAGAATTTTTTTTTTCCAACTCAAGATCCCGGGTGACAGAATGAAACTGGTAAGTAGCCAAATTAAAAATAAATGAAAAAGAAACATTTTTGCGCCCAGTGGAACTCCTTGCCAGAGGATGTTGTGAAGGTGAAATCTACAAGAAGGTCCAAAACAGATCTGTTTAATTTAATGCAGGAAAGGTCAATCAATGGCATTTAACCAGGATGGACAGGGCAGGTGTCCCTAGCTGGTGTATTCTAGAAGCTAGGAATGGGCAACAGGAGGGATCACTTAACAATTGTCTGTCCTGAGGATTCCCACTGTGCAATGGAATTGGCTGCTGTCGTGAGACAGAATCCTGGGCTAGTTGGGTAACTGGCATGGCCCAGTCTGGCTGCTGTGATGTTCTGTTTGGTTTCTGTTCTTGTCCCCTCTGGGCAATGGAGAATGGACCCCCATACCAAAGGGGACATAATGTAGCCTGTGAAAGGCTAGTGTAGGTAAGGAAAGAGCCCTGTTCATGTGTCCCTGATGGTGTAATGGCTAAGATTCACTACTTTCACTGCTGAGGCCTGGGTTTAAACCAGCCTCAGTGTCCATGTGACAACTGCCAAGTCATTCATCTTACCTGATTGTTACAGCAGCTGTTACCCAAGAGGTTCACTCAGGGCCCCTTTCCCACCTCTCCCTCACTACCAAGAAAGCACCTGCCATTTTCACAAGCCCTTCAGAAGGGGCAGAGCTGGGTGACTCAAACTGCTCCTCCCCTCTCCCATGTGGGCAGCACTCAGGAAGCTCTGTGGCACACCAGACTAGCCCAGCGCACAGTCAGGTTGCACAAGATCCATTGGTTCGCTTTGGTTGTTGAGGGAGACAACACAGAACTGGCTCCAGCCCCCACTCAGTAACCTGGGGAAATGACCCACCAGGCCTGGGCCCCTCGGAGAGGCAACGATTCCTCAGTGGCCAGGGCAGAGCCTCCCTCTACACAGTCATGGAGCCTTCTCCCCCTGTCCTGCCTCCCCCCTTCACTCAGCTCTCACTGCTCGGTGCTGCCAGGGAGGGGCCTCACTGCGAGAGCCGCCTGGGCAGGTTCTGGCCACAGAGACACGTCCCAGAGCAGGACGGATGCTCAGACCGACACTGGTGTTGCTCAGCGCTGGGGTGAGACAGGGAAGGACAAAAGGGTCTAACGGTGCCTGCAGCCTTTCAGAACACCCCGGCCCCACCCGCAAGTACCAGCCCTTCCCTCCACCTTTGCTGGGTTCTGCTGGGCACCGTCTTGACTCAGGCCCCCCAGGCCAGCCTAAGGGCTCTGGAGAGGACATGGCAGCTCCGTGGGCAGAGTCCTGAGCCCCTGGCTGGGCAGGGCCCATTAAGGAGCTGTGGGGCTGGGCGGGAAAGCACAGTGGGCTAGCTACAAATGGAGTCATGGGCAGGCAGCCCCAAGGGCTTAGGCTGGGTTTGTGGATGTTCTTTACTGCTGCCCTGTCTCTGTTCTCTGACTCGCCCTTTCCCTCCCCTGGTCCTGCCCGGCTCTGCTCCTGCCTGGCTGCCTCCCACATGAGCTGAGTTCAGGGGCCGGGCTGGTGACCTGCGCCACCGACACCTCCCATCAATCTGCTCCATCACTCAGTGCATCCCACCGAGCTGAGCAATTGTGCCCTTGAGTGGCATTCTCAGCCAGCCAATCAGCTTTGTGAGGAGGACCATGGAGGCGGGGCTAAGAGCTCTCTTGTGAGGCCATAAAGGAAGCAGCTAATGCCCCACCCCCAGGGAGCCAGCTGGTGACCATGTGGAGGGAGCTGCTGCCTCTCCCCTGTGTAGCTGGCACTTTCCCAGTGGGGCAACTCTTCCCCCTGAGGCCTGTCTCCACCGCTTCTGTCACTGCCAGGCAATGGGAGAGTGAGTGGACCCCCCAATGGGACACAAGGTGAGAGACAGGCAGCTGGAAGCTCAGGGAGGGGTGGTCCCAGGAGGCAGAGGGGCACCTGTGACTCTTGGCTGGCAGCTGACACTCTGCTCCTTGCGTCCCTTCTGCTCTTTCACCTTTCAGGGCTTCTTTCTCCTTCCTTGTCCATAGCAGGCAGCTACACAAAGGCAAGTCACCAAACCAAACAGCCCTGTGGCCAGCATGGGGCTTGTACCCCTGACCTGGGCATTATTAGCATCAAGCTCTAAACAGCTGAGCCAGCAGGCCCATGAGGGGCCCTTTGGGAAAGTCACCACAGGCAGCTGCAGGGATGTCTCTGCGGCTGCCAAGGGCTCATCTGTGATGGGGCCACTAGTGACTCACTGTGATGTGGGCTGGCTAGTCCAGAAGTCAGAGGAGCAGGAGCCTGTGTGGGTTCAGGGGGAACTTGAGCAGGAGCAGGTTTGGGTTTGGGGGAGGGGCCGCTGGAGCAGGTGACCAGATGATTGGCAGCAGTGGTGTGGGCCGGGCACATGGTCCCGGTCTCCTGGACATATGGAGCCTCCCTCTGTGGCTTGGGCTGGAGGAGCCTGCCTGCTGCAGGGAGCCCTGGGCCAGCCACTGCAGCAGCAGGAATTTGAGCATCAGGTCACCCTACTGGGGACAATGGAGGGAAGAGAAGAGTTTTGCCTGCTCTTGGGGAAAGCCGGCCAGGCCAAGGCCCTTTTAGCCACTGGGTCTGTGCAGGCTAGAGCCTCCTCCTACCAGCTCTCTGACCTGAGTCCTGCAAAGGTCTCAGCCTTTTGCCTGTTTCTGCTTCTCTCTCCATAGCAGGTAGCTAAAGTGTGTGGGGGAAAGCACCTGGCCTCCCAGCTTCTTCCCTATCAGCAGCAGCTGCAGTCCCTTTTGGCCACTGGGTCAGCCCAGGAAGAGAGGCAGGAATGGGGCCAAGTAGGGAGTCAGGCTGAGGGGGGCAGGCAAAGCTCATCTTGCCTTGCAGGGCCACTGGCAACAGCTTCTCTCTTGTGTGCTGCTGAGGAGAAAAATGCCCTGAGAGGGACCAGAAAGACCAATTTAAAAGAGCATTTAGAGGGGGCACCTGTTAACAACAAGGGGGCAAGAGTGAGAGCCTGGCAGCTGCTGGGACCACACACAAGAGCATCAGGGGAAGCAGCAAGCTCCAGCCAGCTTGTAAGTTCCAGGGTCCAGCCCCCTGCTGAGCCAGACGACACAGATTGAGCTCTGGCAGGAGGCACTGAACTCTTTCTGGGGAGCCTGCAGATAAGGAAGCCAAAGCACAGGAAGTGGGAGGGTTTTGCAGCAACCTGCCCCACCCCAGCAGGTGCCACTGAGATCTGAACTCAGATTGTAGGATTCAGAGACCTCAGTGCTGCCCCTTACACCATGGGACCCACATGAGCCAGTAGTGACTCAATTAGGCTGAACTGGAGTTCTTGCTCCTGCCCACTAGGACCAGCTTTGCTTGTTTTCCTTCCTCCCAGAGCCCTCTTCTTCTCCTGAGCTGTAAGGAGCATCCCTGAGACAGGCACACGACTCTGCCTCCCCACAGCCAACCTCACCCCACAGGCTTTGGCAGAACAAAGGGGGGGGGGGCTCTGCTCATCCCACTGAATCCCACAGAGGCGTTGAGCTTCTGCCCGTGCCTCCCTGAGCTTGGCTTCCATCCTCTGCCCCATTCCTGCCTTGCTTCCTCCTTGGGTAAGTCACACAAGGGCAGCAGCACGAAGAGCCAGCCGCATACACCAGCCTCCCTGGGCAGAGGAGGCCAAGCCACAGTCCTGCAACAGGTGCTTGGCCCGACTCATCTCTCTTCCCCAAGCTGGCACCCAGGGGCATTCTCAGCTGTTGTCACCACCCTCTGTCACATGGGAGGTGATCTTATCCCAGGCACAGGCTGGGCAGCAGGAGCTGCACTTACCTGTGCACCTGGGGTGTGTGTAGACTACATCCCTTTTTCGGTAATGGGATGTAAATTAGATACGTTGATATTGAGCTTTACAGGATCTTTTGAAAAACTGAGGAATGTGCATTTGGAAGAGGGAACATCTGTCTGTTGGCTTTTGCTAGTTTGCTCCAGTGGCCTAATGCACAAGGCATTGGTTGCCTAAACCAGGGATTGTTGGTTCAAGTTCCATCTTTGGTGACAGTTGTGATGTTTCCTGGTAGATGAAAAGTCTCTTTGGTTTCCTTTTCACCATGGCAACTGTGAGATGTTTGACCACTGGCCAGTGTCCCCTGGAATTGCTATTTCACCCCAAACAGGACCCCTCAATAGCACTTCGGTGCACACTGACACTGGTGGTAGGTGCAGACAGGAGGAGAGTGTATCCTAAAAGCTGAGGTGTGCAAAGTGAGGTCACGTGCAGAGATGCAGGTGCTGGCTTCTCTGTATGCACCTTGGCACCCGTTACCCATCGGTACCCGCCACCTCTCCCCCCCTGCCAGCACCCAGACAGAAGGCCAGTGCACATGGAGCCAGTGACGGTAGCGAGGGAGGCGTCTGCAGCACAATTCCAGGCCTGGGGCACATTGAACAAAAGTTTGAAATATTTTTAAAAAACAAAAAATATGAAAAACTTTAGGCTCCATCTACACTGCAGGGTTCTTGCCCAAGAACTGTTTTGGGCAAGAGTTCTTTCGCAAGAGCACATCCACCATGCCAGATGCTTTGGCACAAGAGAGAGGGACAGCTCAGTGGTTTGAGTGTTCATCTGCTAAATCCAGGCTTATGAGGTCAATCCTTGAGAAATCTAGTTAGAAATGTGGGGCAAATCTGTCAGGGATGGCTCTTGGCCTTTCCATGAGGGCAGGGGACTGGACTTGCTGATCTCTCAAGGTCCTTTCCAGCTCTGTGAGATTGGTATATCTCCTTATAAAGAGTGTCCATGGGAGCCTGCATGCTTGCTTGAGCAAGAAATCTCTAGTGGCCATTTTAGCCATAGGGGTTTCTTGTGCAAGAAGTCTCTTTTGCCTTCTTGTGCAAGAGGGCTTATTCGTTATGGGGAGAGGAATAACTCTTGTGCAAGAAGCCCTCTGAGGAACTGTCCCGGATTGAAGTGCCATTAGAGGAGGTTTTGGAACAAATAGAAAAACTTAATGTTAACAAATCTCCGGGACCAGATGGCATTCATCCAAGGGTTCTAAAAGAACTCAAATGGGAAATTGCTGAACTATTATCTGTGGTTTGTAACCTATCCTTTAAATCGGCTTCTGTACCTAATGACTGGAAGGTAGCCAACGTGACACCAATATTTAAAAAGGGCTCTAGAGGCGATCCGGGCAATTACAGACCGGTAAGTCTAACTTCAGTACCGGGCAAATTAGTCGAAACAATAGTAAAGAATAAAATTGTGAAGCACGTAGAAGAACATAATTTGTTGGACAAAAGTCAACATGGTTTCTGTAAAGGGAAATCCTGTCTTACTAATCTATTAGAGTTCTTTGAAGGGGTTAACAAACATGCGGACAAGGGGGATCCAGTAGATATACTATACTTAGATTTTCAGAAAGCCTTTGACAAGGTCCCTCACCAAAGGCTCTTGTGTAAATTACATGGCCATGGGATAAGAGGGAAGGTCCTTTCTTGGATTGAGAACTGGTTAAAAGACAGGAAACAAAGGGTAGGAATAAATGGTAAATTTTCAGAATGGAGAGGGGTAACTAGTGGTGTCCCCGAAGGGTCGGTCCTAGGACCAATCCTGTTCAACTTATTCATAAATGATCTGGAGAAAGGGGTAAGCAGTGAGGTGCTAAAGTTTGCAGATGATACCAAACTGTTTAGGATAATCAAGACAGAAGCAGACTGTGAGGGACTCCAAGAAGATCTCAGCAAACTGAGTGATTGGGCAACAAAATGGCAAATGAAATTTAATGTGGATAAGTGTAAAGTAATGCACATCGGGAAAAATAACCCCAACTATATGTACAGTATGATGGGGGCTAATTTGGCTACGACAAATCAGGAAAGAGATCTTGGAGTTATCGTGGACAGTTCTCTGAAAACTTCCACGCAGTGTGCAGCGGCGGTCAAAAAGGCAAATAGGATGCTCGGAATTATTAAGAAAGGGATAGAAAATAAGACCCAGAATATCTTCCTGCCCCTGTATAAAACTATGGTACGCCCATATCTTGAATACTGTGTACAGATGTGGTCTCATCACCTCAAAAAAGATATTTTGGCCTTGGAAAGGGTTCAGAAAAGGGCAACTAAAATGATTAGGGGTTTGGAACGGGTCCCATATGAGGAGAGGTTAAAGCGACTGGGACTTTTCAGTTGAGAAAAGAGGAGACTGAGGGGGGATATGATAGAGGTATATAAAATCACGAGTGGTGTGGAGAGGGCCGATAAAGAGAAACTAATAAATAAAGTTCCCTAAATAGAAGAACTAGAGGACACCAAATGAAATGAATGGGTAGCAGGTTTAAAACTAATAAAAGAAAGTTCTTCTTCACACAGCGTGTAGTCAGCCTGTGGAACTCCTTGCCAGAGGAGGCTGTGAAGGCTAGGACTATAATAGAGTTTAAAGAGAAGCTAGATAATTTCATGGAGGTTAGGTCCATAAAAGGCTATTAGCCAGGGGATAAAATGGTGTCCTTGGCCTCTGTTTGTCAGAGGCTGGAGAGGGATGGCAGGAGACAAATCGCTTGATCATTGTCTTCGGTCCACCCTCTCTGGGGAACCTGGTGTTGGCCACTGTCGGCAGACAGGATACTGGGCGAGATGGACCTTTGGTCTGACCCAGTACGGCCATTCTTATGCTCTTTTCCAATGGTTTACTGTAAATTTTCTTGCACAGGAATGCACATCCAGGGTAGACGCTCTGCTAGTTTTTGCACAAGAACAGCTGTTCTTGCGCAAAAAGCCTGCAGCATAGACACACAATGTGAAAAACCCCACACCAACAAGCCCCACCCCAGCAGGTCCCACTGAGATGTGAACTCAGCTTGCAAGATTGAGAGTTTTGAGTCCTACCCCTTACACCATGGGACCTACACAGTAGAGTGTGTGTGGACACCTGGGATACTCAGCTCTCAGGCTGGCCTCTGCACTCCTGGCTTCCCTCCTGCTGCTTCATCTCTCTGGCTTCATCTACACTGCACATTTATTTTGGAATAAGCTGTTCTTGAATAATTATTCCAAAGTAGCTTATTTCGAACTAGCACGTCTACACTGCAGGGAAGCCTCAGAATAGTCCGAGGCAGGCTCCCCAGTGTAGACGAGCTACCTCGATTTAGAGCCCCGGGAAGAATAACTTAGAATGTCCCTGGGGAGGGGCTAGTTCAAACTAGCAGCAGTGGCGCATCTATACAGGCCTTATTTTAAAATAGCTAATTTGGAATAGGTGTTATTCTTCGTACAATGAGGTTTACAGAAGTCGGAATAAGCCATCTCTTATTTCAGAATAACCAACTGCTGTGTACATTCTTGCATTCTTATTGTGGAATAACGGTCATTCTTCCAAAAGAACTTTTGTGTGTGGACAGAACCTGCGCAGCCCAAGAAATGTGATTGGCAGCTTGTCCCCACAATCTTTTTCTCAATTGCACTGCAGGGCTCTAAAGACACGGACCCAAGGAAACCACCTTGGTTGCCTTCTGCTAAGGCCAGGCTGTAGGGAAAAGAATTGCTCCTTCGAGCCAGAGTTGAACCAGCAACCTAAGGATCACTTGCCAAGCACACACTACAGTCCTCTGCTCTACCAGCTGAGCTATCGAAGGCTACTTGAGTAATATGCATTTGTCCAGGTTGTCCCTTCTACAAGTCTCAGGGCAACTGCTCCCCCAAGTACATGGCATTGCTGATGGGGGCAGAAGTGCACAGGGGCTGTCACAGGTACGTCATATGCAGACAGACCTCTTGAGTGAAACCTGAGCTAGATCCATCCATGTGACAGCAAAAGGAAGAAAGTTGGGTTCTTCTCATGTGTCTTCTTTGTTCCAGGGTCTCTAGGGGTGCGGTAGGAACAGGTCCACAAAAAAACAAACCACTTGAATGAACCTTGGTCTAGAAACACCCCTGAGGGTTTCCTTCTATCTTTGGCCTGGAAAGGTCATCTGTAACAATATGGTTTCTCTGTAACCCTCTTGGCAGGCCCGTAGCTATTCAGTAGGTCTAAACTAAAGCCTTCTTCGGCAGCCAGACTGAAGAGCAGCACCAATTAGCTATAAAGCCCGGACTCACATGCTCACATTCCATCTAAATGACACTGAAATAATGTCACACTAGGCTGTGAGAAGGGGATCTTGTCCTAATGGCACCCACTGTTACCAGATAAGAAACAGATCTCAAGATGGATAGAGAAAATTTGGTTAAACACCATTTTGTCTGGCAAGAAACTGCTTACCAATAGTTGTGGTTGTGCAATGGGCATTCTATGATTATTGTCCTCCCTTTCCTATTGTTTGTCTGTGTGGTCGCTGTCTGGTTTGGATCTGTTTCTGTCTGCTGTATAATTAATTTTGCTAGATGTAAATCAACTAAGGTGGTGGAGTATGATTGGTTCGGTAAATCATAATAGTATCTTATGACTGGTTAGTAAAATTATACTAAAATAATTGGTTAAGATATTGCGAAGCAGGACTCAATTTTCACTATATAAACTGGGGTCCAAGAAGGAG
>CM064345.1:8872277-8896464 GCA_032595735.1 Pelochelys cantorii
ATGTACTTCAAAAACATTTTGTTATTTCTTTTTGAGTTTTTGGCTAGCTGTTCCTCAAAATCTTTTTTTGCTTTTCTTATTACATTTTTACACTTCATTTGACAGTGTTTATGTTCCTTTCTATTTATCTCACTAGGATTGGACTTCCACTTCTTAAAAGATGCCTTTTTGTCCCTCACTGCTTCTTTTACATGGTAGTTAAGCCACGGTGACACTTTTTTAGGTCTCTTGCTATGTTTTTTAATTTGGGGTATACATTGAAGTTGGGCCTCTATTATGGTGTCTTTAAAAAGTTTCCATGCAGCTTGCAGGGATTTGGCTCTAGTCACTGTGCCTTTTAATTTCTGTTTAACTAGCCTCCTCATTTTTGTGCAATTCCCCTTTTTGAAATTAAATGCCAGGGTGCTGGACTGCTGAGGTGTTCTTCCCACCACAGGAATGTTAAATGTTATTATATTATGGTCACTATTCCCAAGCGGTCCTGTAACGGTTATTTCCTGGACCTGATCCTGCACTCCACTCAGGACTAAATCGAGAATTGCCTCTCCCCTTGTGGGTTCCTGCACCAGCTGCTCCAAGAAGCAGTCATTTAGGCCATTGAGAAATTTTATCTCTGCTTCTCTTCCTGAGGTGACATGTACCCAGTCAATATGGGGATAATTAAAATCCCCCATTATTATAGAGTTCTTTATTTTGGTAGCCTCTCTAATCTCCCTCAGCATTTCAATGTCAGTATCACTGTCCTTGTCAGGTGGTCGGTAATATATCCCTACTGCTAATTTCTTATTATTGGAGCATGGAATTACTATCCATAGCGATTCTATTGAGCATGTTGATTCACTTAATATTTTTATTTCATTTGATTCTACATTATCTTTCACATACAGTGCCACTCCACCACCCACCCAGCCTGCTCTATCCTTTCGATATATTTTATATCCCGGTATGATTGCATCCCACAGATTTTCCTCATTCCACCAGGTTTCAGTGATGCCTATTATGTCAATCTCCTCCATTTAATACGAGGTACTCTAGTTCACCCATCTTATTAGTCAGACTTCTAGCATTTGTGTAGAAGCACTTTAAAAATTTGCCACTGCTTATTTGTCTGCCCTTCCCTGGTGCATTGGATTCCTTTGTATGCGGTTGTTTGTCTGCTCTGGCGCATGGTTTGCCCTCTCCCCTCCTCTCTTTCTGACTACAGCTTAGAGAATCTCTATCAATGGATTCTCTTCTAAGAGAAGTCTCCCTCCGATTTACGTGCATCTCCGCACCAATCGGCTTTCCCCCATCTCTTAGTTTAAAAACTGCTCTACAACCTTTTTAATGTTTAGTGCCAGCAGTCTGGTTCCACCCTGGTTTAGGTGGAGCCCATCCTTCCTGTATAGGCTCCCCCTCTCCCAAAAGTGTCCCCAGTTCCTAATAAATCCAAACCCCTCTTCCCTACACCATCGTCTCATCCACGCATTGAGACTCTGAAGCTCTGCCTGCCTACCTGGCCCTGCGCTGGAACTGGAAGCATTTCCGAGAATGCCACCATAGAGGTCCTGGATTTCAGTCTCTTTCCTAGCAGCCTAAATTTGGCCTCCAGGACATCTCTCCTACCCTTCCCTACGTCATTGGTACCTACATGTACCACGACCACCGGCTCCTCCCCAGCACTACGCATAAGTCTATCTAGATGCCTCGAGAATCCGCAACCTTCGCACCAGGCAGGCAAGTGACCATACGGTTCTCCGGTCATCACAAACCCAACTATCTATGTTTCTAACAATCGATCACCGACTACTAACACCTGCCTCTTCCTAACTGGCATTCTCTCCCCCTCAGAGGTATCCTCAGTGCGAGAGGATACCGCAACATCCTCTGGGAGGAGGGTCCCCAACTACGGGATGGTTTCCCTCTGCTCCCATTGAATGCTCTGTTTCCTTGAGACTTTCATCCTCCTTAAGAGCACTGGGGCTCTCAGACTGGAGGTGGACGGTACTACAGTGTCCCGGAAAGTCTCATCAACATATCTCTCTACCTCCCTTAGCTCCTCCAGTTCAGCCACCCTGGCCTCCAAAGCCCAAACCCGGTCTCTGAGGAGTCAGGAGCTCCTTGCAACGGGTGCACACATACGCCACCCGCCCACAGGGCAGGTAATCATACATGTTACACTCGACGCAATAAACAGGATAGCCCCCACTCTGCTGCTGGGCTTCTGCCTCCATTTTTCTAATGAATAAGTTTAAGCAGAAACTGGGATTTTTTTTAAACCTCTGGAATATAGATTATTATAAGAGTTGTTTTTAAGAAGGTCAGAAGTCACTAGTGCCCTCTAACCTCCCTCTCCAAACTCCCTGTTAGCTGTTTCTGTTCACAAGCTCCCTGGTCGCTGAGTCACAGGCTTATATAGCTCTGGTAGCCCCTCCCCCTGACTGAGGCTCAGCCAATTAACAGAGGCTTCTAGATTTCAAACCTTTTAGAAGCTCTTTCAAACAAACAAACCAACCAACCAAACACACAAACACGAGCTCAGCACACAGCAATAACTCCCCCACACACAAACACACACTCCAGACAGCCACTTACCACAAGGGTCCCGCTTTTACTCCTCTTTTACCTGGAGAACTCCCTCTCCAAACTCCCTGTTAGCTGTTCCTGTTCCTGTTCCTGTTCCATGTAGAGCTCATGTTCTGCTGGCAGCACAAACGGGCTTGAAGCCCAGACCCACCAAATCAAACCCTGTGCCTCAGTGTGTTAAAATGGTAAGAAGAACCCCTGAGCACTGGGCCCTTTCTCCCCTGAGGTCTTGCAGTGGTGCTGGGAGGGGGCGGGGGGTGCCCAGGACCTTCTACCCTCAGGCTGATTTGGGCCCTTGGGAGGAGCCCTGGAGAGTCCCACAGGCCCTGCCCCAGACAGGTGGGTGAAGGGGAGTCACAGGCTGTGGGTGCTGCAGGCAGGCTGTGTGGAGGTGAAAGTGATAAAATCCCCTTCTTCCTCCCCGCTCCCCCAACACTGCTGGGACTGTCCCTCCTTGTCAGAGGGCAGAGCAGAGGGAGGGAGGCAGCCCCCAGTGGTGCCTGGCCAATGTGTCTGCTCTTTCCACCATCCCTCCATATGTAGCTGGAGGCAGCTTCCTTCAGTTGAGCTTAGCGGTGCCCCCCTCCGCCCCCTCAGCAGGAAGCCGAAGGGAGCAAAGAGCAGAAGTACTGGAAGCTGGTGGGGGAGCCCTGTCCCTCTGAGTTTGATTTGGTGAGTCTTAGTTGGACTTGCTAAATCAAACACCAGAAGATGGATTGCCACCATTCCTCCCCAGCTGGATGTGGGTTTTGTTCTTCTACACAGCACAGCCCATGGAGCAAAGGCAGCACTTTCCCAATGGGGCTATTTCTGTTCCACCTGCAAATAGTCTCCAGCACATGGCCCAGCAGCTTTCTGCCTCAGTGGGGCTGGCTTTTGGAGAGAGCAAGGGTCCACTGGTGACCTTTAGCCCCCTCAACTGGCTCTGCCTGTGAAAGGGAAAGTGGGGATTCCACTATCCTTGGAAAATATGGGCAGTGATCCCACTGCCTCACACATACTAAGCAAGTGCTCCGTTATTTGAGCTAATTCCCCAACCTAAAAGCAACTGTTATGCCCCATGCACCTTGCTCCAGAGCCCACAACGTCCCTGCTGCTGCCTGAGGCTCCTTTCTGAAAGGGCCACTTGTGCGGCTGTTTCCTGTGGGCCGAGTGGCTGCCAATGGGGGGAAGAGAACGGGCAGCGAGACCCGGCTGGCAGGAGGGTCCGGCTGGCTGGGAGAGTTTAGCTGCTGCTGTGGCTGAGGGGGAAGTGTCCTTCCTCCAGGCAGGCAGCTCCATGCACAGAGTCCTGAGCCCCTGGCTGGGCGGGGTCATTAAGCAGCTGCTGGGCTGAGCTGCCGCACAACGTAGAGGGAACCAGGGCCACTGAACCCCTCAGAGTTGTCCCCACCTCAGAGCCTGAGCGGGTCCACAAAATCCACTAGCTCTGGAACCCCAGAAAAGTAAATGTGAACCTCAGTCCTCCCTGTCCCTTCCCCTCACGCCATGGGGGCTGGAAAGCCAGAGGTGTGAGGTGTCTAAGTTGGGGGCCACATCAGCAAAGGCTGGGGGCCTTTGGAAGAGTTTTTTTGTTTCTCACTTTTGTGGCCCCGTGTTTTCTGTGAATCAGTGGCCCCTGACTCAACCCTGCCATAAATAAAGCAACACTGAAACCTTTTGTGCTCGCCGTAATATTTTCCTTTATTTAACATGAAGTTTGATCAACTAACATGAGACAGTTCAAATGCTGAATCTGTTTAATTATTTCTCCCCAGCTGCAGCACTAGGAAAATGTCTTGGGTGTAATTATGTCATTAGTGGTGAGTGTCCATTTGCAATGGATAGTCCATGGAAAGGTTTGGAGAGGGCAGGGGTTCAACAAAGGGGGGGAAGGGGGGGGTCTTGGGAAGGGATGGGATAGATCCTGGCTTGCCGTGACATTTAAAAGTGACCTTGGGGCATGTGGCACCCTGAGCAACCTCTGATGTTCCCTGTTTGAGCCCCAGAACCAGCCCTGAGTAACTGGGACACAGGAGAGCAGCTCACACATGCCAAGGGGCTGCCCAGGGAGGACATGAGCCTGCAAGGCAGCAGTGACATCACAAGGGCCTTTTGCAGCACCTCAGCTCATTGGTTGGGAGGCAGTGACCTCACAGAGGATCCATGGCAACAGCCAGGTGGGACAGGCTTCAGGGCTGGGGCAATGTTAGAGACCCCCATGGCCTGGCTGCCTGGAATCTCCTTTGTGAGGTTTCCCCTTGAGGGCAGAAGGGATTGAGGGTCCCATCTGGGAGTGTCTCTGTGGAGATTTCCCCTTTCCCCAGGCTGCAGTGGGAGGGGGCTGGGGCAGGCAGGGTTACAGGAGGGGCTGGCACTGAACTTCTGGGAGAAGCAAGAGGGAGGGCTGCAAACACCCAATGAGGATGAGATTTGAACCCATGCACGTAGAGCACAATGGATTAGCAGTCCATCACCTTAACCACTCGGCCACCTCATCTGCATTATGTAGAATTTGCTTCAACCACACAAAGTCAGCACTTGAGGGAACCTTTCTGCCACTCACTCGCTGGCCAGGGACACCCAGAGTGGGAAGGTTTTGCCTTTTCACAATGTTCCCTGGGCTTCTGTACAAAGCTCAGTGCTGGTAACAAACCCAAACACCCCCTGGCTACATCTACCCTGCAGGCTTCTTGTGCAAGAACTGTTTTGTGCAAGAGTTCTTGTGCAAAAGGTCTTGTGCAACTGCCATGTCCTTTTGCACAAGAGAAGTGCTTTTCTGCAAGAGCGCCCCTGGCTGTGTGGACAATCTCTTGCGCAAGAAAGCTATGATGGCATTTTAGTCATAGGGCTTTCTTGAGCAAGAAACCCCTGTCTGGTCCACACTGCCTCCTTGTGGACGAGTTTCTTGCGCAAGAGGGCTTATTCCTCATGGGGAGAGGAATAACTCTTGTGCAAGAAACCTTTTTTCTGATGCTTTACTGTAAATTTCCTTGTGCAAGAACGTGCATGCAGTGTAGATGCTCTGCAAGTTTTTGCACAAGAACAGCTGCTCTTGCGCAAAAAGCCTGCAGTGTAGACCCAGCCTGAGAGAGGAGAGGAAAGGAGGTGGCCAGAGCCTCCCCGCAGCAGGCTGCCTTCAACAGGCTGGATGCGTCTACACAGCACCCCTGACCTCGAAGTAAGCTGTGCAATGTGAGTGGGCTGCCCAGGCCCCCCAGGGAAGGTCTGTGGGGAGTTTCCAAGGCAACAACAACAACAACAAAGTTTCATAATCTACAGTCACGTGAATGTGATTTATTCCTCCACTAACAAGTGTCTCTGGGATGAGAAGTGCAGGGAGCCGGTCACATTCTCCTGCCTGCTCTCCCGAAAGAGACAGACCTGCCTCCCCTTTCTTTTTCCCCCAGCAATTGTCATGCTGCAAAGCAGAGAGTGGAGATAGCAAACATAGTAGTGTATCAGGCTTTGTGGTGCAATTGAAAGCAGTTGAGCTGCTAAGCTGTAGTGCCTAGTGTGAGCCTAGCTAGACATTTGAAGGGTGTGGGTTCAAGTCCCCCTGGGGTCACTTTAGCTGCTTCCTCATTTCCAGGGCACCTTTTACAGAACAGGCAATCCTTAGGCTGACACCGGGGTGGGCTTAACTCCAGACAGTTCCCAGCAGAGGGTGGAGGAAAGGGCTGGTACTTGAGGGTGGGGCCAGAGGTTGTTCTGAAAGGCTGCAGGTGCCGTTAGACCCTTTTGTCCCTCCATGTCTCCTACCACTGCTGTGCAACACTCATGCTATGTCTACACTACACTGTTCTTCTGGAAAGAGCTACGCAAATTGCAAACCCCAATTTGTAGCTTTTTCCGCTAATTTTTGTGGAAGAGGGTTTTCTGACATTTGGCCTGTCTAGACTGGGCCAAATGTTGGGAAAAAAAAACCCCTTTTTTGGAACATCCCTTCTTCCTCCTAAAATGAGGTTCACAGAGATGCCAAAAAAGCATGTCTGCGCTTCCGAAAAATTTTTTGGAAGAGCAGATGTGTTCTCTGGACTAAAGCGTTGTCTCTGTAGTGGAGACAGAGCCCTGATGTAGTATCTTATTTCAAGTTTAGGGTGCAGCGTAGACAGAGGGTTGACATATGATACACAATTTGAGTTATGGAAGTTGTCATTTTGATCTTATTTTGAAAAATGCTTTCGTGTTGACACGACCACATTTCAAAATAACCTGCTATTCCAAAATGTCTCTTCCTCCTCATAGAATGAGGGTTACAGGGATGTTGGAATAGCGAGCCCATTGTATTTCAAAATAAGGGGGCACTGTTAAGATGCAGGATAGATATTAAAGATGCCTCTGTACCCCAAAATAGCACTGCATTGTCAAGGTTGCCTTACAGCCCATAGCAGGGGACAGGTTTCATGCTTAATTGCCAGCCTTCTGCTCTTGGGACTCTCTGTTGCTGTCTGCAGCCACGTGTAGGCCTGACCCTGCATCTCCAGAGCCCCAGCCCCTCACAGACTGCCGGACAAGAGACAGACCTGCCAGGGGGGCAAATGTTTTCAGACTCACAGCAGGGGGCACAAATTCTTCTCCAGGGAGCCTGCAGAAAAGGAAGCCAAAGAAGATGAACTTTGAGAAGGTTGTAATAACCAGCCCAGCAGGTCCCACTGAGATTTGAACTCAGATTGCAGGATTCAGAGTCCTGAGTGCTACCTCTTACACCATGGGACCTACACAAAGCACCTTGGACTCAGCTGGGCCAAACTGGAGCCCTGGCCCAGGCCCACTGGGACCAGCTTTGCGTGTTTTCCTTCCACCCAGAGCCCCCTTCTTCTCCTGGGCTGCAAGGAGCCTCTCTGTGATACCCTGAGACAGGCACAGGACTCTGCCTCCCCACAGACAGCCCCACCCCACCGGCTTTGGCAGAACAAAGGGGGGCGGCAGCTCTCCTCACCCTACTGAGTCCCACTGAGATGTTGAGCTTTTCTCCTGCCCTCCTCAGCTTGGCTTCCCTCCTCTGCCCCATTCCTGCCTCACTTCCTCCTTGGGCAAGTCACACAAGGGAGGCACCAGGAGGAGCCAGCCCCATGCACCAAGCTCCCAGGGCAGGGGAGGCCAAGCCACAAGCCTGCAACCGGTGCCTGGCCTGATTCATCTCTCTTAGGCATTATCAGCTAATGTCAGCCCCCTCTGTCATGTGGAAGTTGGGCTTATTCCAGGTAGCAGGAGCTGTGCTTCCCTGGGCACCAAGGGGAGCAGCAATAAGAGAAGACCCTGTGTTTCTGCCTGGTTTTGAACCAGGAACCTTTTGGGTGTCAGGCAAAAGTGACAACCACAACACCACACTTTGGTGCTGGAGGAACTTGGATGACTGTTCTCTTACTAACTCTTTCTAACACCCTGCCCTGCAGGGGAGGGGAATGCACCTTGTGAACACTCCACCTCTTGTTCTCATGGACATGACTAACCTGAGCTGCCAGCTCCTCCTTTCCTCACCAGCACCTTGATATTTGTAGCTCAAAGCTGGAGCTGCTGTGGAAGGAGGTGAAGCTACAGAAGCTGACAGGGGACAATCAGCTGGCGGAGGTTATTTTTTCTCCTCCCTGGGTTGATGTGGATAGAACTGAGAAAGAAAATCCTCTTCCCTTCTCCACAGAAGATGGAAATTGCAGTTTGCTCTTGCTTTGATTCTACTAAAGCTGGGCCCCAGGACTAGACTTTTTCTTTCTAAGACACTGGTGAAGGCTGAGATTGCAAGTTAAAGAAGTCATCACCCAGCATGGGGCTTGAACCCATGACCCTGAGATTAAGAGTCTCATGCTCTACCAACTGAGCTAGCCAGGTTGCATGCAAAAAGTTTCCTAATACCCCATCACAGGGTAGCAGGAGCCAAGTGTTCTCCACTGCCCAACTCACGGCTCTTTCTTGCCCCTGATGTGGGGTTCTGGTCTCTGGAGAGGTTTGAGCTCAAACCCCACTCCCAACACACCCACTTCTTACCCCACAAGGAAAGCCCCATTTCCATCCCTCCAGTGAGAGAGAAGGCCCCAGAGTCTCCCAGCAGGACTCTGGCCTGTTCTCGGCAAAATGCTCAGCCTGTTTCGTTTTCTGCAGGAACGACTGGGATCCATGTGCCCTGTTCCCCCGTGACAAGTGTGTGTCCTCTCCCCCCTTTCCACAGACACAGCAGGCCAGGGCTATGCACTTCCAGTGGCCCCTTCCTACTTGGCCTCCCCCCAAATCCGGGGTGAAAAGCTGCTGGGCCCCAGCCCTCCTGGCCAGGCCATGGCAGGAGCCCTGGCTGGAGAGAGGCTGCAGGTGGAGCAGAATTAGCTTAACTGGAGAAGTGCTGCCTTTGCAGGCCAGAGGTAGCAGGATTCACTCCCATCTTCTCCTGCCTGCGCACTGGGGCTGAGAGGCCGCCCCTTTCCTGCTGCCCAACTCTTATTCCCACAATCCATTGGTGCAGGGCCGTTGGTCTTTGTGCCAAAGTGTGTGGCTGAGAGTCAAGACTCAGGATGCTTCCCAAATACACAATCCCCCCCTCAGACTCACTCACGCTATCTGGCTGCCTCCAGCATGGGCTGAGCTCAGGGGCCAGGTGGGTGACCTGCCCTGCAGCTGTGATGGCATGAGACCCGTCCCACCCACCTGCTCAGTCTGGAGACAGAGCTCCAGTGGGCCTCAGACACCCAGCAAGAGGAACAAAATTCTCTTTGCTAAACCTCAGTGCATGGAAGCCAAATCACCTGAAGCACAAGGACTTTGTAATAACCAGCTGAGCTTCAGCAGTTTCCACTGAGATTTGAACGCAACTTGTAGGACTCACAATCCTAAGTGCTGTCCCTTACACACCGTGCAACCTACAGCTGAGCTCTTTGGTGGGCACCTGAGACTCTCAGTTCTCAGGCTGGCCCCTGCTCTCCTGGCTTCCCTCCAGCTGCTTCATCACTCAGGACTCTCTGTCCTGACTCAGTTCTTGTTAGGACCAGTCACAATCTGGGAGTCAGTCAGGGTCCATCCCAGCTGAGATGTATGTTACACAAAAGCCTCGTTTCCTGCTCAGTTCCCAACACTGGATGCAAACACATGTTTGCTGTGGGGTAACAAGTCCCCCCTTAAAAAGCTCATCAATTTAAATGAAACATTTACATCTCCAGTGTCACACTTTGGATTTCTGTTGTACAGGGATTCTTAAAATGACCACAAACCCCTAACATACTCTAAACAAACCAGACAAACCCCTCCTCAGCTGGAACCAATTCAAACCCGCTCTGTGTATGTGTCTGGTTTGTATTTCCATCCGTTCAACAAGGGTATGATCTGATCTGGATGCCCATTGGCACGTCCTTACTCTTCTTTGGCTGTGTCCTACAGAAGAACAAGACCCACGTCCAGCTCGGGATTAATGGCCACAATCGATCTTACGAAGTTCGATTTAGCAGGTAAGACTCACTAAATCAAACCCAGAGGCCACCCCTACTAGTTTCAAGTACTTCTGCTCTTTGCTCTCTTTGGCTTCCCGCTGTGGGGATATGGCCAACTCCAACTACGTAGGGAGGTATGGCAGGAATAGCAGACACATTGGCCAGTCACCACTCGGGGTTGCCTTCCTCACCTCTCCCATACCCACCAGGTGCTTGGCCAGCTTAGTCATGGGGCCGCTCTATGGGACTTTTCTCCCAGCTGCTCCACATGTTGCCATTGCCTGTCCCAAGGAAGGGGGGACGAGAGTCACTCTCCACGGTTGATGGAGCTGTAGAGGTTGCACTAACAGGATCTCTGGGCATGGACAACCCCAGGTAATCACAAGAGCCTTTGACGCTGGCTCTCTTGTCCCAGCAATTGCAGTCAGAGCCCTGCCTTGCCAGTGCCAGTCACAGAAGCCTTTGCAGCTGCTCCAGGCTTGTGGGTTTCTTCTTTCCAACATGCCTCTCTAATCAGCCTTTTCCTGAACCAGCAGTTCCATGGGTGGCCAGGGGAGGCCTCTTCTGTGTCCCAGAAGCACATAGGAAAATGTTTATTAGACAGGTGCTTCAGCCAACTAAGCCATGGTGCCAACCTCAGGCAGGGATGTAAAACTGTTCTACTCTATGGTTCCAGACAACACCCTTGACTCCCAAGGTGCAGCCATTCCCCATTTCCCTTCAGCCCTAGCAGTGCCTGGGCACAGAAAGCTACAGCTCAGTGGGCAGAGGCTCTAACGTGCACATCTCCCCCAGCCGCTGGGATTACAGAGTTGGTCTTTAGTGGGAGGGAGAAGTGCAGCAAACATTGATCATCTGGCTTGTCAACCCCTTGGTCTCAGGGTTTGAGTTGGAGTCCCCGGGTGGGGGCCCAGCTGCCTTCAGTTTGGTCCTTTCCCAAGGGCACAGAAGTAACACGAGAGAATTCCTTTCCCCTGCAGGAATCTGAGTTGGCGGCCAAAGAGCTAGTAACAAAATATTTGTCCATGTTTATGTCCAGGAGAAGAGGCCCGCAAAGGTGACACTGTGGTGCAGTGGTTATCATGTTTGCTAACTTGTTAACGGTCCTTGGTTCAAAGCCAGCAGAAACACAGGATTTCCCTTATTGCAGCTCCCCTCGGTGCCCAGGTAAGCGCAGCTCCTGCTGCCCAGCCTGTGCCTGGAATAAGCCCAACTCCCACATGACAGAGGGGGTGACATCAGCTGAGAATGCCCCTTGGTGCCAGCTTGGGAATGTGGTGACTTGGACCAGGCACCTGTTGTAGGCTTGTGGCTTGGCCACCCCTGCCCTAGGAGGCTGGTGTATGGGGCTGGTTCTTCCTGCTGCCTCCCTGTGAGTTGCCCAAAGAGAAAGCAAAACAGGAATGGGGCAGAGGAGAAAAGCCAAGCTGAGGGGGCAGGGCAGAAACTCAATGCCTCTGTGGGGTGAGCAGAGCCCCCCCACCCTTTGTTCTGCCTAAGCTTGTGGGTGTGGATGGCTGCGGGGAGGCAGAGTCCTGTGCCTGTCTCATGGCGTCCCAGAGAGGCTCCTTGCAGCCCAGAAAAAGAAGGGGGCTCTGGGAAGGAAAACGAGCAAAGCTGGTCCCAGTGGGCATGAACTGGGGCACCAATTTGGCCCAATTGAGTGAGAAAGGGTTGCTGTAGGTCCCATGTGCAAGGGGCAGCACTCAGGACTCTGAGTTCAAATCTCAGAGGGACCTGGCAGGCTGGATGATGCAAAACTCTCCCACTTCATGTCCTTTGGCTTCCTTATCGATACGCTCACCAGAGAGAATTTTGTGCCTCCTGCTGGGTGTCTGATGCTCCTGGAGCTCAGTCTGTGTCTGTCTCTCAGCGGGCAGCTGGAATGGGCTGGGCCCTGGAACTTGCAACCTGCTGGAGCTTGCTGCTTCCCCCGATGCCCCCATGTGCGGTCCCAGCGCTGCCAGGCTCTGACTCTTGGCCCCCCTGGCGCTAACAGGTGCCCCCCTCTAAGCGCTCTTCTAAATTGCTCTTTCTGGTCCCTCTCAGGGCATTTTTCTCCTCAGCAGCGCATAAAGAGAAGCTGTTGCCAGTGGCCCGGCAAGGCAAGATGAGCTTTGCCTGCCCCCCTCAGCCTGACTCACTACTTGGCCCCATTCCCACCTCCCTTCCCGGGCTGACCCAGTGCCCCAAAGGGACTGCGGCTGCTACTGACAGGGAAGAAGCTGGGAGGCAAGGTGCTGGCAGCAAGAGATTCCAGCTGCCTCTTTGCCCTGGGTCTCAGTGCGCCATGTCGACTGCCAGCCACCTTGACCAAACCTCAAACCAGCTGGACTAGCCACCCCACAACACAGTGAGTCACATTTAGCTGCCTGCTATGGACAGGGAAGCAGAAACAAGCAAAAGGCTGAGGGCTTTGTAGGAAACAGGTCAGAGAACTGGTAGGAGAAGGCTCCAGGCAGCCTTGGCCAGGCCTGCTTTTGCCAATAGCCCAGAAAACTCTTCTCTTCCCTCCATTGTCCCCAGTGGGGTGACCTAATGCCCAAATTCCTGCTGCCACAGTGACTACCCCAAAGCGCCCTGTGGGGGCCAGTGTCCCCAGCCCAAGCCACAGAGGGAGGCTCAATATGTCCAGGAGGCCTGGAGCACATGCCTGGCACACAGAGTTGCTGCCAAATGCCTGGTCACCTCCTTCAGCAGCCCAGCAGCCACCCCCCCAGACCTGCTCCTCCTCAAGTCCCCCTTGAACCTGCACCTGCTCCTGCTTCTCCAGCTTCTGTCCCTGGAACTACCCAATGGCTGTGGAGACCCCTGCACATGAGGCAGTGGGGCCACCTGAGGCAGGCACCCATCCCTGAGCCCCACCTCCTCCTTCCTCCCCTTTCCACCAGCCTCCTCCCGCTCCCAGGTTCTTTCCCGCAGTCCCTCCCAGTTCTACATTCCCCAAATAAAAACCAGAGAGTTTGTTCTTTTCACAGGGAAAAGTCCTGTTTATTTTACCAGCAGGGGAAGGGGGAGAGGAAAGTGAGATGTGCAGGCAGGGGAAAGGTGTGTGTGTGCGGGGTGGGGGGAGGCACAGAGGGGCAATGCAAAGGCCCCTTGTGAGGACACCCGGAGAGAGTCTCACAGGTGTCCTTGTCTGAAACTCTCCCTCAGGGCCTCCTGCAGGCAGAAGCCCTCTGATGGGGCTGCTGGATGGCAGCTGCTGCTGAAAGGCACTTGCGAGCTGCTCAGTCTCTGGCCCCCATCCTGGCAGGAACGTCTCCCCTGTGCTCTTACAAATATTCTGGAGGACACCACCGCTTGGAAGATGTTCGACTCACCAAGGTCCAGCCAGGGGAGCAGACAGCAGAACCTCCTTTTGAGGGGCCCAAAGGTGCCTCCACGCCAATGCAGGCCCTGCAGACCCTGCCTGGGAAATGTTCCTGGCTTTAGGCAATGTGTCCTGTGTAGGGCTTCATCAGCTCAGGGAGCGAAGGGCAGGCTACATCCCCCATGATGCACAGGGGCATGTTCATGTCTGTGGCACTGAGGGCGTGGCCAGGTAAAAAGTGCTGGGGGGCATCTTCTGGTAGAGCCTGGAGCTACAAAATATGCTGGCATCATGCGCCTTCTCGAGAATGGACCCATGTCCTGAAGGGGACAGAAAGTGTCCTGCGAAGGGCTAGTGTAGCTGAGAAATCACCTCTAGTTCTTGTCTCCCTGGTGGTCTAGTGGCTAAGATTCAGCACTTTTGCTGTTGGAACTTGGGTTCAATTACCAGTCAAGAAATTCATGAAGTTTGTTGAGTCTTTGCTATTTCATCATGGGGCATGCTAGTGGCTTACCAATTATTTCAAAACAAGGTTTTGCTCCCAAAATAACCACATCTAAACAGCATTTTTTATTTTGAAATAGTGCCTGTCCACAAATATGCAAATGAAGCATGGGATATTTAAATCCTGGCTTCATTTACAATTTCGAATGTCTGCAGTTGCATCCCTCTCCCGAAAGCGGGTGCAAGTGTAGACAGACCCAGAGAATTCACAAGGCAGCCCTGGCTTTCTCTTCACCAGGGGACATTTAGAGATGTTTGGACACTTGGCAAAGGTCCCCAAGAAACACCATCTCCCACAGGTTGGCAGCTGTCCAGTCCCCCCAGCCCCAAGTGCAACGCAGACCCAGAGGGGAACACCTGCTGCAGATGGCCCAGGAGCGGCTCAGACAGAGGGATGCGGCGGGGCGGGGCCTGTCTGGAGCTAAAGCAGATGCTGAGGACTGGCAGCCCCAGGAGTGGGCTGTAGGCTCAGTAGGAGTGAGGGGAGAGAGGCTTTGGCCAGGCACATTCACACCTGGGAGCAAGGCCCTGAGCATGGGGGGGTCTCCCCTGTCACTGAGAAAGCTCCCTTAGTGATGGGTGCAGGCTGGGCCAGGACGGGGCTGTTCTCCCTGCTCTGGCCCCCAGACAACATGGCTGCTCAGCCTGGGGACTTGGCCGTTGGCTCGAGCAGGCAGAGGGAAGGACATGGGCAGACTAGAGGAGGCTGCAGGAAGAAGGGCAGGAGGAAGCCCCAAGGACAGGAGCAGGGGCGGGAGCAGCGCCACCATCAGGCGCACAAGGCTGGGCTGGCTTTGCGAGTGGGTGGGGGCACTGGGTTTCACTGCTGACACCTGGGTCGGGGGTGGGGGAGGGTGTAAGATCCCTGGCTGGGGACACGGCGCAGTTCAGCCTGGCTGGGCAGCTGTCAGGAACCATGAATTCCTAGTGGGAAGCCCCCCCAGCTATGTGCAGCAATAGACCCTGGAGTGCCTGCCTCTCAAAGATGAACCACCTGCTCTCCACCACCCCCAGGCCCACGGGGCTGAGAGGAGTTTCTCTGGTTGCTTGGAGAAGGCCCCATCTTGGCAAAGGGATGAAGACCCCTAGACCTGCGCCTGTGGGCACCTCCCCACCTGTGTAAATCTTGCTCTTAGTGACCCAGCCCTCTGCATCTCGTACCAGTCGGCCCTGCTGGGAGCTACGACCCTGCCGGGGGCTGGAGTCCATGTACAAGTGAGTCAGTCTGGTGTAGAACAAGCAGATGAAGAAACCTGTAACTTGTGAGGCTCTGTTGCACAAGGAAAAGTGTGTTGCTCTTCTAAGCAGTGGTGCTTGTTGTGAGCCATACCAGTCACTCAAAGGTTGTGGGTTTAAATATCCCCCCAGAGTCACTTTACCTTCCTGGGCAGTTTTTATTAAACAGGCAACCTCTTCAAAGGGGCTCGGAGAAGGGGAAAAATGGCTACCCCCTGGGGCTACAAGTTTCTGCCCCACAGGGAGGCTTGTTTGCCCCCCCCACACACACAAGGAAGTGATAAGGGGGGAGGAGAAAGGGCAAATCCAGCTGCCTTCTGGGGGCTGAGGTCAGCTTAAGGCCTCCGGGGGCTGCCTCTTTCCAGAAGTGTTACGGGGGAAAATGCTGCTGCCCCATTGCCACCTCTGCCTCTCACTGACATTTCTGGATGGTCTTTTCTGCTGCCCTGTCTCTGTTCTCTGCCTTGCCCCTTTCCCATCCCCTAGTCCTGCCTGGCTCTGGCTCCCTCCCAGCTGCCTCCGGGCACTTCCTCAAGTGAACAACTCGGCTGTCTCCATCACTTCTGCCTGGCAAAGGGAGGCGACTGGAGCCCAGCATCTTTCTGCCCAGCCAGGGTGCCCAGGACAAAACTCATCCCACTCCTGGAACGGGAACAGTGACTAGCAGTGAGGCCCCTCCCTGGCAGCACCGTGTCAGACGGTTTCTTCTCGGCATGGTGCCTCCTGAACGCCGGGAGGAGCTGCCTGGTCCGAGGGGCTGCAGTTCCCTGGAGAGAGGGGCTGGGGCCGCTGGCTGCAGGAAAACCCTTCTGCTGTGTCTGTGGCTGAGCTGCACAAAGGAAGATACAAGATCCCTGGTGGGGTCTTGGCCGGTTGAACATGTCTGAGGAAAGAAGCTGAAAGCACAATGGACACATAGACCAGGGTTTGAGTGAGTCACACACCACAGCCAGTGGTATTAGCCACTCTCAGAGCTCCACGCTCCCAAACACAACTATGCAAACAGACCCATGGGCCTGTTCCCCACCACGCTCAGGGCCTGGGGATTTTCTGTCAACTTTCCTGACCAAATAACTAGCCCCTCACCCCTATGAAGCCTCTGCCTCCCATGGGCCTTCTCATTCTCTGTCTTGTCTCCAGACAGACCTTGCTTTGTCACAACAACCTCACTCTGATGTGTTCACTCCTGGGCCTTCTGGAGCAAACACTTCCCCCCTAACACCAGTGCCAGCTACTGAAGGCTCTCAACAGCTCCTGTCCTGTTGAAAATGGGAATTCTGGGGCATTTTTGCCAACAGTTCAAAGACATTATAGTAGATAGGAAGCCATATAAGTTCTTTGTCATCCCTAGGAAGCATCACGATTGTCACCCCCAAAGGAACATGAACCCACACTCCTTGGTTTAGGAGGCCAATGCCTTGTCAATTAGACCACTGAGGCACAGGAGGAGCATCCTAAATACAGCAATTTCCCCTTCCAAGGCTACGTCTCTACCACAGGCTTCTTTCGGAAGAAGCTTTTCCCGAAGAGAGCGTCCACACTGCCCAAGCGCATTGAAGAACTGATCTGCTTTTTTGAAAGATAACATCCAGAAAACCCCTCTTCCCCATCCACAAATGCCTTTTTACGAAAGAGCTCTTTTGGAAAATGGCTTCTTCAGAGAAAGAGATTTACCTCTGTCAGAAAAACCCCTGTGTTCTTTCAACTTTCTGTGGAAAGAACGCAATTGCAGTGTGGACGTAAGTGTACTTTTTCTGGGAATACTATGCCGTGTAGACATACCCTTAAATGTCCTTTCCTCAACTTTTAGCTGCCTGATTGAGCCCCTTTGAAGGAGCCAGATGCACAGGAAGGGCTGATCGCACCCCCCATCTGAAAATCAGCTTTCGCTAGGTATCTGCAGCTGGCTCCTAGTCCTGGGTGAAATTTGACACCTTGACATCTGGTCTCCCTCCAGAAGCCAGGGGCTTGTCTCCCACAGCAGCAGCCTCTGCAGGGAGCCGCGCTGGTACTCATGCTGCTCCTGGGGAAGGGAGCGGGTCCCACAGGGGCTGGGGGCCTGGGGCTGGCAGGGAATGGCCGGTTGTTACTGAAGGGGAAGGATAAAATGCAGCCACGTTGCAGAAGGTGCAGGAGAGTGGCTGGGGCTGGCCTGGCAGTGCTGTGGGACATCTCTGGACAGCTCTGCAAGTGACCCTGGTTCCCAAGGCAGCAAGTGCAGAATCCCCATCAGCCAGCACGAGAGGCTCCATAGCGATTCTATTGAGCATGTTTGATTCACTTAATATTTTTATTTCATTTGATTCTACATTATCTTTCACATACAGTGCCACTCCACCACCCACCCACCTGCTCTATCCTTTCGATATATTTTATATCCCGGTATGATTGCATCCCACAGATTTTCCTCATTCCACCAGGTTTCAGTGATGCCTATTATGTCAATCTCCTCCTTTAATACGAGGTACTCTAGTTCACCCATCTTATTAGTCAGATTCTAGCATTTGTGTAGAAGCACTTTAAAAATTTGCACACTTATTTGTCTGCCCTTCCCTGGTGCATTGGATTCCTTTGTATGCGGTTGTTTGTCTGCTCTGGCGCATGGTTTGCCCCTCCCCCTCCTCTCTTTCTGACTACAGCTTAGAGAATCTCTATCAATGGATTCTCTCTAAGAGAAGTCTCCTCCGATTTACGTGCATCTCCGCACCAATCGGCTTTTCCCCCCATCTCTTAGTTTAAAAACTGCTCTACAACCTTTTAAATGTTTAGTGCCAGCAGTCTGGTTCCACCCTGGTTTAGGTGGAGCCCATCCTTCCTGTATAGGCTCCCCCTCTCCCAAAAGTGTCCCCAGTTCCTAATAAATCCAAACCCCTCTTCCCTACACCATCGTCTCATCCACGCATTGAGACTCTGAAGCTCTGCCTGCCTACCTGGCCCTGCGCTGGAACTGGAAGCATTTCCGAGAATGCCACCATAGAGGTCCTGGATTTCAGTCTCTTTCCTAGCAGCCTAAATTTGGCCTCCAGGACATCTCTCCTACCCTTCCCTACGTCATTGGTACCTACATGTACCACGACCACCGGCTCCTCCCCAGCACTACGCATAAGTCTATCTAGATGCCTCGAGAATCCGCAACCTTCGCACCAGGCAGGCAAGTGACCATACGGTTCTCCGGTCATCACAAACCCAACTATCTATGTTTCTAACAATCGATCACCGACTACTAACACCTGCCTCTTCCTAACTGGCATTCTCTCCCCCTCAGAGGTATCCTCAGTGCGAGAGGATACCGCAACATCCTCTGGGAGGAGGGTCCCCAACTACGGGATGGTTTCCCTCTGCTCCCATTGAATGCTCTGTTTCCTTGAGACTTTCATCCTCCTTAAGAGCACTGGGGCTCTCAGACTGGAGGTGGACGGTACTACAGTGTCCCGGAAAGTCTCATCAACATATCTCTCTACCTCCCTTAGCTCCTCCAGTTCAGCCACCCTGGCCTCCAAAGCCCAAACCCGGTCTCTGAGGAGTCAGGAGCTCCTTGCAACGGGTGCACACATACGCCACCCGCCCACAGGGCAGGTAATCATACATGTTACACTCGACGCAATAAACAGGATAGCCCCCACTCTGCTGCTGGGCTTCTGCCTCCATTTTTCTAATGAATAAGTTTAAGCAGAAACTGGGATTTTTTTTAAACCTCTGGAATATAGATTATTATAAGAGTTGTTTTTAAGAAGGTCAGAAGTCACTAGTGCCCTCTAACCTCCCTCTCCAAACTCCCTGTTAGCTGTTTCTGTTCACAAGCTCCCTGGTCGCTGAGTCACAGGCTTATATAGCTCTGGTAGCCCCTCCCCCTGACTGAGGCTCAGCCAATTAACAGAGGCTTCTAGATTTCAAACCTTTTAGAAGCTCTTTCAAACAAACAAACCAACCAACCAAACACACAAACACGAGCTCAGCACACAGCAATAACTCCCCCACACACAAACACACACTCCAGACAGCCACTTACCACAAGGGTCCCGCTTTTACTCCTCTTTTACCTGGAGAACTCCCTCTCCAAACTCCCTGTTAGCTGTTCCTGTTCCTGTTCCTGTTCCATGTAGAGCTCATGTTCTGCTGGCAGCACAAACGGGCTTGAAGCCCAGACCCACCAAATCAAACCCTGTGCCTCAGTGTGTTAAAATGGTAAGAAGAACCCCTGAGCACTGGGCCCTTTCTCCCCTGAGGTCTTGCAGTGGTGCTGGGAGGGGGCGGGGGGTGCCCAGGACCTTCTACCCTCAGGCTGATTTGGGCCCTTGGGAGGAGCCCTGGAGAGTCCCACAGGCCCTGCCCCAGACAGGTGGGTGAAGGGGAGTCACAGGCTGTGGGTGCTGCAGGCAGGCTGTGTGGAGGTGAAAGTGATAAAATCCCCTTCTTCCTCCCCGCTCCCCCAACACTGCTGGGACTGTCCCTCCTTGTCAGAGGGCAGAGCAGAGGGAGGGAGGCAGCCCCCAGTGGTGCCTGGCCAATGTGTCTGCTCTTTCCACCATCCCTCCATATGTAGCTGGAGGCAGCTTCCTTCAGTTGAGCTTAGCGGTGCCCCCTCCGCCCCCCAGCAGGAAGCCGAAGGGAGCAAAGAGCAGAAGTACTGGAAGCTGGTGGGGGAGCCCTGTCCCTCTGAGTTTGATTTGGTGAGTCTTAGTTGGACTTGCTAAATCAAACACCAGAAGATGGATTGCCACCATTCCTCCCCAGCTGGATGTGGGTTTTGTTCTTCTACACAGCACAGCCCATGGAGCAAAGGCAGCACTTTCCCAATGGGGCTATTTCTGTTCCACCTGCAAATAGTCTCCAGCACATGGCCCAGCAGCTTTCTGCCTCAGTGGGGCTGGCTTTTGGAGAGAGCAAGGGTCCACTGGTGACCTTTAGCCCCCTCAACTGGCTCTGCCTGTGAAAGGGAAAGTGGGGATTCCACTATCCTTGGAAAATATGGGCAGTGATCCCACTGCCTCACACATACTAAGCAAGTGCTCCGTTATTTGAGCTAATTCCCCAACCTAAAAGCAACTGTTATGCCCCATGCACCTTGCTCCAGAGCCCACAACGTCCCTGCTGCTGCCTGAGGCTCCTTTCTGAAAGGGCCACTTGTGCGGCTGTTTCCTGTGGGCCGAGTGGCTGCCAATGGGGGGAAGAGAACGGGCAGCGAGACCCGGCTGGCAGGAGGGTCCGGCTGGCTGGGAGAGTTTAGCTGCTGCTGTGGCTGAGGGGGAAGTGTCCTTCCTCCAGGCAGGCAGCTCCATGCACAGAGTCCTGAGCCCCTGGCTGGGCGGGGTCATTAAGCAGCTGCTGGGCTGAGCTGCCGCACAACGTAGAGGGAACCAGGGCCACTGAACCCCTCAGAGTTGTCCCCACCTCAGAGCCTGAGCGGGTCCACAAAATCCACTAGCTCTGGAACCCCAGAAAAGTAAATGTGAACCTCAGTCCTCCCTGTCCCTTCCCCTCACGCCATGGGGGCTGGAAAGCCAGAGGTGTGAGGTGTCTAAGTTGGGGGCCACATCAGCAAAGGCTGGGGGCCTTTGGAAGAGTTTTTTTGTTTCTCACTTTTGTGGCCCCGTGTTTTCTGTGAATCAGTGGCCCCTGACTCAACCCTGCCATAAATAAAGCAACACTGAAACCTTTTGTGCTCGCCGTAATATTTTCCTTTATTTAACATGAAGTTTGATCAACTAACATGAGACAGTTCAAATGCTGAATCTGTTTAATTATTTCTCCCCAGCTGCAGCACTAGGAAAATGTCTTGGGTGTAATTATGTCATTAGTGGTGAGTGTCCATTTGCAATGGATAGTCCATGGAAAGGTTTGGAGAGGGCAGGGGTTCAACAAAGGGGGGGAAGGGGGGGGTCTTGGGGAAGGGATGGGATAGATCCTGGCTTGCCGTGACATTTAAAAGTGACCTTGGGGCATGTGGCACCCTGAGCAACCTCTGATGTTCCCTGTTTGAGCCCCAGAACCAGCCCTGAGTAACTGGGACACAGGAGAGCAGCTCACACATGCCAAGGGGCTGCCCAGGGGAGGACATGAGCCTGCAAGGCAGCAGTGACATCACAAGGGCCTTTTGCAGCACCTCAGCTCATTGGTTGGGAGGCAGTGACCTCACAGAGGATCCATGGCAACAGCCAGGTGGGACAGGCTTCAGGGCTGGGGCAATGTTAGAGACCCCCATGGCCTGGCTGCCTGGAATCTCCTTTGTGAGGTTTCCCCTTGAGGGCAGAAGGGATTGAGGGTCCCATCTGGGAGTGTCTCTGTGGAGATTTCCCCTTTCCCCAGGCTGCAGTGGGAGGGGGCTGGGGCAGGCAGGGTTACAGGAGGGGCTGGCACTGAACTTCTGGGAGAAGCAAGAGGGAGGGCTGCAAACACCCAATGAGGATGAGATTTGAACCCATGCACGTAGAGCACAATGGATTAGCAGTCCATCACCTTAACCACTCGGCCACCTCATCTGCATTATGTAGAATTTGCTTCAACCACACAAAGTCAGCACTTGAGGGAACCTTTCTGCCACTCACTCGCTGGCCAGGGACACCCAGAGTGGGAAGGTTTTGCCTTTTCACAATGTTCCCTGGGCTTCTGTACAAAGCTCAGTGCTGGTAACAAACCCAAACACCCCCTGGCTACATCTACCCTGCAGGCTTCTTGTGCAAGAACTGTTTTGTGCAAGAGTTCTTGTGCAAAAGGTCTTGTGCAACTGCCATGTCCTTTTGCACAAGAGAAGTGCTTTTCTGCAAGAGCGCCCCTGGCTGTGTGGACAATCTCTTGCGCAAGAAAGCTATGATGGCATTTTAGTCATAGGGCTTTCTTGAGCAAGAAACCCCTGTCTGGTCCACACTGCCTCCTTGTGGACGAGTTTCTTGCGCAAGAGGGCTTATTCCTCATGGGGAGAGGAATAACTCTTGTGCAAGAAACCTTTTTTCTGATGCTTTACTGTAAATTTCCTTGTGCAAGAACGTGCATGCAGTGTAGATGCTCTGCAAGTTTTTGCACAAGAACAGCTGCTCTTGCGCAAAAAGCCTGCAGTGTAGACCCAGCCTGAGAGAGGAGAGGAAAGGAGGTGGCCAGAGCCTCCCCGCAGCAGGCTGCCTTCAACAGGCTGGATGCGTCTACACAGCACCCCTGACCTCGAAGTAAGCTGTGCAATGTGAGTGGGCTGCCCAGGCCCCCCAGGGAAGGTCTGTGGGGAGTTTCCAAGGCAACAACAACAACAACAAAGTTTCATAATCTACAGTCACGTGAATGTGATTTATTCCTCCACTAACAAGTGTCTCTGGGATGAGAAGTGCAGGGAGCCGGTCACATTCTCCTGCCTGCTCTCCCGAAAGAGACAGACCTGCCTCCCCTTTCTTTTTCCCCCAGCAATTGTCATGCTGCAAAGCAGAGAGTGGAGATAGCAAACATAGTAGTGTATCAGGCTTTGTGGTGCAATTGAAAGCAGTTGAGCTGCTAAGCTGTAGTGCCTAGTGTGAGCCTAGCTAGACATTTGAAGGGTGTGGGTTCAAGTCCCCCTGGGGTCACTTTAGCTGCTTCCTCATTTCCAGGGCACCTTTTACAGAACAGGCAATCCTTAGGCTGACACCGGGGTGGGCTTAACTCCAGACAGTTCCCAGCAGAGGGTGGAGGAAAGGGCTGGTACTTGAGGGTGGGGCCAGAGGTTGTTCTGAAAGGCTGCAGGTGCCGTTAGACCCTTTTGTCCCTCCATGTCTCCTACCACTGCTGTGCAACACTCATGCTATGTCTACACTACACTGTTCTTCTGGAAAGAGCTACGCAAATTGCAAACCCCAATTTGTAGCTTTTTCCGCTAATTTTTGTGGAAGAGGGTTTTCTGACATTTGGCCTGTCTAGACTGGGCCAAATGTTGGGAAAAAAAAACCCCTTTTTTGGAACATCCCTTCTTCCTCCTAAAATGAGGTTCACAGAGATGCCAAAAAAGCATGTCTGCGCTTCCGAAAAATTTTTTGGAAGAGCAGATGTGTTCTCTGGACTAAAGCGTTGTCTCTGTAGTGGAGACAGAGCCCTGATGTAGTATCTTATTTCAAGTTTAGGGTGCAGCGTAGACAGAGGGTTGACATATGATACACAATTTGAGTTATGGAAGTTGTCATTTTGATCTTATTTTGAAAAATGCTTTCGTGTTGACACGACCACATTTCAAAATAACCTGCTATTCCAAAATGTCTCTTCCTCCTCATAGAATGAGGGTTACAGGGATGTTGGAATAGCGAGCCCATTGTATTTCAAAATAAGGGGGCACTGTTAAGATGCAGGATAGATATTAAAGATGCCTCTGTACCCCAAAATAGCACTGCATTGTCAAGGTTGCCTTACAGCCCATAGCAGGGGACAGGTTTCATGCTTAATTGCCAGCCTTCTGCTCTTGGGACTCTCTGTTGCTGTCTGCAGCCACGTGTAGGCCTGACCCTGCATCTCCAGAGCCCCAGCCCCTCACAGACTGCCGGACAAGAGACAGACCTGCCAGGGGGGCAAATGTTTTCAGACTCACAGCAGGGGGCACAAATTCTTCTCCAGGGAGCCTGCAGAAAAGGAAGCCAAAGAAGATGAACTTTGAGAAGGTTGTAATAACCAGCCCAGCAGGTCCCACTGAGATTTGAACTCAGATTGCAGGATTCAGAGTCCTGAGTGCTACCTCTTACACCATGGGACCTACACAAAGCACCTTGGACTCAGCTGGGCCAAACTGGAGCCCTGGCCCAGGCCCACTGGGACCAGCTTTGCGTGTTTTCCTTCCACCCAGAGCCCCCTTCTTCTCCTGGGCTGCAAGGAGCCTCTCTGTGATACCCTGAGACAGGCACAGGACTCTGCCTCCCCACAGACAGCCCCACCCCACCGGCTTTGGCAGAACAAAGGGGGGCGGCAGCTCTCCTCACCCTACTGAGTCCCACTGAGATGTTGAGCTTTTCTCCTGCCCTCCTCAGCTTGGCTTCCCTCCTCTGCCCCATTCCTGCCTCACTTCCTCCTTGGGCAAGTCACACAAGGGAGGCACCAGGAGGAGCCAGCCCCATGCACCAAGCTCCCAGGGCAGGGGAGGCCAAGCCACAAGCCTGCAACCGGTGCCTGGCCTGATTCATCTCTCTTAGGCATTATCAGCTAATGTCAGCCCCCTCTGTCATGTGGAAGTTGG